>PRKT01001030.1:0-25279 GCA_003671525.1 Saccostrea glomerata | reverse complement strand
CAATTTGTTCTAAGCATAACCTTTACTTTCTAAAATGTTTATTGGAAGGTCTGTTGACTTTCTTCCAAGCATAACATTTACTATATTGAAAATTTTCATTGAAGGCCCCCTTTTTTACTGCAGTACAGTCAAAGAAGGGTAGGCAGTAGCGCGTGAGAAAAAATGGCACTGAAAGAAGTTTGACAACTTTCCTTGTTTTTTCCCATGTCTGCTTTTTAAAAGATAGATTTGAATTTTTCTGCCCCCTCCCCCTTTTCAAAATCGAAGTTACACCCCTGAGTTAAGTTGGGAAAAGTCAACTGCATATATAGACATCTTATTTCACATGCAATTTTAGATACCGGTATTTAAAATGTATATTTTAGACATTTGCTGCCATAAGTTTGTTTCACATCTCTGTTAATAAGGAAAATTTTCAAATAGCAGCCGATGCGATGTTTTCAGTTATTAACCGGTGCAATATATGCTAAGACTCTGATAGCAACCGTAACTTTAAAAAATCGTGTTTTGTCCAAAAATCTCTTTTAAAATACACTTGTCAATTTTTAAAAATTATTTCTTAGAATTATTATAGATTGACGCATCTTCAAATACCAAAATACCCACAATCTGAATAATAGATGATGTAAAAAAGCATGAAAAGTGGGTATTTATTGACTGAAGATTTGGTACAGGCTTCGGAAATTTTACTAATTTTAAATTATCAGAGGGCTATTCAGCAAATTACACATGACAACATCTATAGAAATACCTTACTTGTTCCGTGCACCCGGACTTTTCAGAGACTATCTTGATTTGGGGTCATGATTTCACTGTTTTACAACTTGTTCTAAGAGTTTTCAACATATTTATTTCTGCTAGCAGCCGTAAAATTTTCGAATAGCAGCACTGAACGCAGTTTTGTTCCGATAGCAGCCGTTTAGGTACTACACCGTGAAGATTAAAGTATAAAGTTGGAATTACCAATTTAAAAAAATATTGCATGCACCAATACTTTTCCGTATATATTAGTATGTATTTGCAAAAAAGTAGGGAAGGCTTAGCCACACCCCCACCCCCCACCCACCCACCCGGTTTCGACGCCTATGCCTGTAGAATAATGAACGATTGTCATATTTGATGTCAAAAAATGGTTCCTTTAACTATAAATATGTAATTATGCATTCCCTTTGTGAAAAAGATAGATTGACCGATTCACACAGCGAGATGATATTTTGCCTGTACATTTTTGTCACGTTGAAAGTGGTTTCGGAACTTTTAAGTTGAGAGCAATGAAAGAGATATTAAATTGGAATACAGCTGGCCTTGTGTTTTGCAAACAGATTTTCATATCAGTTTGCTTTTGTTTTGACAGCTTTGTGGTTTATGTACTTTTTATTTTTCAAAATACTTTTGCCAAATTAATGATTATTTGCAACAGGGGAGATACCGTTGCCAAATCTATTGTTCTTTGTTCTCAGGAAATATCCCGGTGATCTCTCTAAACTTTATTTGTGTTATATATTTGTTGTCATTTAATAAATGACAATTCTTACTCAATATACATTGTTTTGATATATATTAACTATTGTGGTAGCTTAGCCAGATCACTAGGATACATGGATATAATTACGTGACCAACAAAATATTAGATAAAATATCCAGCGATGAGGTATTCAGTGAAAACCCGGTGTGTTTTTGTATGTACCACGTATATATCACAAGTGGAAACACTACAATATAGAGCCACTTTCTTTGAAAGCAAAAATTAATACGTGAAGATAATTTCTTAATTGCATGGGAATAAGCAGGACAAAAACCTCTTTTAGGCTTTGTTGCAGCATTAAAATACATGACTGATGTATACTTCTCTTGATGAATCGAACTGAGGCTGTAAAGTGTACTAGGTTTATACAATCAAATTACAAGCTGATGACATCTAATAATAAGAAAAATACAAACTGTATGTTATACATATTCTTACTAGTTTCTATTCCTCAAGGTAATCTCTGTTACCCTTTGCACACGTCTTAAGAAATTGTACATGTATCTATGTGCAAAAAAAACTCAGCATACTCATACTCATTCAAGCATATTTGCAAATGCGTTATCAAGTAAAGAAAAAATGACACTAGAAGTAGTAACTGAACTTCCTTTGCAGGAACTCCGTTTCGCTTTCCAAAGTGCAATTCAAACATAAAAGTTACAATTGCCTCAAGCATTTTGATGTATGAACATGTGCTTTACTTCTTGATACATGTACATGTATACATGAAAACTAATAAAACATGTTTCAAGCTCATATTTCTTTTTGATTCCACATTTTTGTAATTGATCTTCTTTTGGATGAAAAAATGCACTTATGTTTCGCCATTCAACAAGTAAGTTTATAAAATCTGCTATTTTGTATTTCTTAAAGACCGTTCGCACGTTTAACGCAGGATTTCTTAAGGCATTTTAAAAAGCAAGACACCTACCAGATAAAATGTTGGGTATACTTTTTCCTTTGTCAGAATTTTATAAAATGATGTTGGACTACTATGAAAGTTCGTTGTTGTGTGTAAGTCCTCCTTTGTTTAAGCTTGTCCTCTCCTTGGTCAGGAACCACACACTGTAAACTTATTCTTAAAATGAAAAAAAGTAAATTAGGAACAAAGAATATGGAGATAACGAACATTATTATATACTTAGTAGTCTATTTATAGTCCCTATATACTCTATACAAACTCAGACAGTTCATAACACTACATATTCACCGGATTTTAGGCCGGAGGGTCAATGCGCGTGCAACAGCATTGTGACGTCACAATCAAAACATCGATCAACGTTGTAAACAATGGTTGAAACGACCTCAGCGAGCTACGTATCTGAGCAGGAAAAGAATTATTCATTCCTATTTCAGGATTTTTTTTTTACATCTGGACGTCTTACACATTGCGAAACTCGGAAAGGAAAACACGATGGTTACAAACAGTAATCTGGAGATTTTTTTCATTTTCAACAATGGAAGATCGCAAATGGAATTGATGTCGTCATACAGCCTTCAATGTCTTGAATTATCTATTCAAATCCCGACTATATAAAAAAACAATTATGGACTCTTTTGGTGTTGAATATGGTTTGTTATTCACTAGAAAAATATCCAGATTGACCTCGGCTTCGCCTCAGTCAATATGAATATTTTTCTGGTGAATAACAAACCATATTCAACACCAAAAGAGTCCATAATTGTATAATATTCAATATCAAAGTCCATAAAACAATGCAAAATAGGAGCAGGGCAAACAAGGACGTCCGAAACATCAGAGGTGGGATCAGGTGCCTTGGAGGAATTTAGCCTGACATTTTTATGCAGTGATATATAAGTCAATGTATTTTATTAAATACAAATAAAATTTCTATCTTTTAGATTGTTATGTTCTGTCAGTATATATAAGTATGGTACACTTTTAACTGTTTAAAGTTTGCTATTCAAATAAGGCATATTTAACAGGGAAAACATATCAAATGCATTTAAAGTAATCTTATCTTACGTTCTAACGTTTATTAGTCTTGAATGAATTAAAAAAATCTGTGATATCATTATATCATACGCTTTATACACTATACATTGCATAAAAATACCACTAAAGTAATTTAAACAACAGACATATTTTCCATATTGTCTTGCTATGTGTTTTTTTTCAATCAGGGCATGTATTAATTTTTATTTTATTTATTTTATTCAAAATTAAAGAAAAGGACTGTATTGATGTGTAATGCAATGTATTGTCAAAGTTTTATTTTGTGTATGTCATGATTTATATTAAGTTTTCACTTCCTTTCGTTTTTCTTTCTTTTTTTTCATTTCAGTCCAGGTGAATATGAGACTACTACCTGTCTACAATTTACAACACGAAATAGTTTAGTGAATTCAAAGATAAAAACGACACAAAGCGCGGGTTTCCATTATTTGATTTATTTATACAAAAATAAGAAAATTGATTCTTGAAAAAAAAACTGTTTTTAATTAATAAACAAATGAAAGAGAGATGCTACAAGTAAGATTTGATTGATTGTATGTTTAGTTTTGTTTAGTTCCATTCGATTATATGATATTTCCCTCGTTTTGTGACGTCACAATATACTCGTGATGAGTTTCAAATTTTGACATTTATCCAGAATATAATTCTTATTGCATGATTTTAAATTAGTTGTACACTACGGAGTATAATATTCTTACTTTGTTTAAATCTTATATTGTTTTCTGATTCAATATTTATTGATTTATTTTTATAATAATGAACATTTAATTTTATTTTTCTTAATCTAAGTTTATGTCAAAGGTTTCAATATTTTTTATTTGTCCATGTAAACTCCATAAATAATATTTTTTTCATCGTGAAAATACGATAAATTGTGTAATATTTAGATTAGGTGTGATAAATGTGCTAACTTGCAATGAAAAGGTCATAAGGGCGATGATAAGAAAAGAAATTTGAAGATGAAATGTTTTTACTTTAAACACTTTTGTTATTTGATACGTGAACCATTTACAACCAAAATATGTCAATAATTTGAACCAACCCATGCTGTTCAATCTTAATTGCATAAAGTATCCTTATTTTTAAAAATTTTTCTTTAATTTTTATCGTTACAGTGAAAGTGATATTCTCCACCCCGGCCTGACGATATGTTACATAGAAGCTGAGCAGAGTTATCGTTACTGAGGGTACGGCTGTTGTGAGGGAAAGTGTTGCAGGTGATTTGCATACAAAACTTTTATATACAGTGTACACATAAAATTCAGGATAGCAGCAATTCTTTTCGAGCATTTTGACTGGTGTGTTTTATGTCCTCATAATCAAAGATTCGGGATTTATAGACATTGCCCTGTGCGTCCGTCTTTCTGTCTGTTTGTCTGAAAGAACTTTGAACTTGCCCATAACTTTTAACTTTGAGCGACTATGGCATTCATATTTCTCAAAAGTCTTCATTGTGACTGGATCTTTCTTGGGAACAGACAAATTTTACCTCTTTATCTTGAAGAATGACACTTCTACAAAAATATACCAAACTTTAATTATGGTTTCAACGTTTGACCAGTTGATGGTAAGGCTTACATATTTCATTAAGTATATATATCTATTGTGACAAGATCTTACCATTCGAAATACTTTTTTATCTTCTGAATTTGACCTTAGAGTTTGACCCGATGTATAAAGATTTTAAACATTGGCGACACCTTGTGAACATCTAGTACTAAAGTTTTGATATTTTACAGGTGCATTCCTAGTGAAATGACCTTCCTCTTCCAACAATTTTTTCCTTTTGACCTTGTAGTAATACTTTGACCTTGGAGTTTGAGAATCTGAAACCTCCGTCATACAGGCATCAGTGTTTCATAAACACATCTTGTTTCTTTGAATTCATGGAAATTCAGTCTTCTGTGTATATCAAATATTTCTAAATTTTACTTGTTCATGATGTAAAAAGGTAATTTCAAAAATATAAAGAAATTTTAAACTTTCCTAGATGTTCAAAGTTCTTCAAAAAATTCTTCCTTTTTAAAACATCTGTTTATTCTATAAAACATAAAACTATAAAACATATTTTTTGAGAAACTTTTTGTATAAGCTTTCTTAAACAAGAGCTATTCATTTTGTCTCTATTTTTTGGTTACAAAATGTACTATGAAGCATATAGCTGAACAGTTATTTGAACGGTTTTATTCTTTCAAAATGAATTGTAATCTTGTCATCTATTGAATCTTTACATGCACATGTATGTCAATTTATTTTATCTGTTAAAGCCATCCATCTTCCACTATGTGTTGGATAAACCGTATACACGAGTACTGTCCAATGAGGGGCTGTGGTGACAAATGTTGTAGGTCAGTCAATCTTCTGTACTTACTTTCTTGTCCTTACTCACAACAAATTAACTAGAAATTCTAACTTTTAAGAGGTCTACTTCACACATGTATACAAGAGAACTTTCTGGGCTTTCAAGATAGGAATAACAATCAAATCCTAAATTAGTCTAACGCTGTGTGTGATTTCTCAACAGGGGATTTGTATTCATCCTAGCCACAAGATTCCAGTCTAGAATTTCCATGGGTTCATATTTTGGCCCCTTTAACATATTTACATTGTTTGTAGATTTTTTTTTTTTAGATATAATACATTTAATATTGAAACTTCATTATCTTTACCAATTGCATTTGTAGAGACGGCCCCACAATACAATCAGACACTACTCTCTGTTACAATTATAAGACAGAAGATTACATCTACTGCTCTCATGGATGTAATGTGGAGGAAAATGCTGTGATTTGATCTATCAGAAACAACAAGGCCATCGTGTGTATGATACATCTATAAAAGATCATTATTTATTTATGCAAAGGAGATACATTAATGGCTTATTTATAGGACAAAGTGGATTCTTCACTATGCAACACATAACATACATTATTTTGAAAAATGTAAAGATTTTTCATTATGTCAGCTTGATATAATATTTATTGATATCTTATCAGAAGTCTATAAGTCTACACAAGTCATAAGTCTATATATAGTATTGTCCTAATTTTAACGTTATTTTTTTTATCAGGTCTGCTGCCAGTATAGTCTTAATTGTCCCAGGAACCATTTTAACCCTGGTTTATTTTTGTGATGTCGGGCTCGTTGCATAATATGATGCAAACTGTTTATTCCGTCCCTAAGCAGAATTCATATGTTTGTGAGTCTGAATTTCAAATTATTTCTATTTAAAAAATAAATAAAGTTAGTTTCCAAAATAAATCACTTGGGGTATTGAAAAAAATATATATAGGTTGTTCATGGAAATTATAGTATGATTAGTAAAACTCTTTTAAATACATGAATCTTCTAGTGAAAGTTCAAAAATAATTGCTACTATATAAATAATGGCAAATGTTTGGTGAAAACCCCGGTATCTGTTTAGTTTAGTTTCAAATCATCACTTGTACGCACTCGCTCAGAGTGAAATTGTTCATTGAAATAATTTGCAATTCTTTTAAATAAAACATCGCTAAACCAAACCTATTTTTGTATGTGATAGTAAAACTGAAGCTAGTAATGTTCTTTTTCTTTGTAAATCATGAGCCATATCAGAAAAGAACTTTATTCGGTAATAACCAATATTTGCCCCCCAAATCAAACTTTGATGGAGATATATTTAATTAAGTTCTTAAACAGGGGAGTATATGCTGACTTCAAAGCACTGAATATTTTCATGAGTAATGATGTCATATGTACGTAATGACCTCATAAACATGACGTAAATTTCAGTTTTTTATGAATTTTACATAAAAATGTACATATTTCGTCGATATTTTAAGTAAAAGTCACCGAGCGCATGTGTGTTCAGGATCAATATTTTGATAAAATGTGTAGAATGAAAATATCAATGAAATATTTCAATATTGTTCCTGAACAAACTTGCGCTCTATATATTTTAAAGCTAAAATTGCTGAAATTTTGTCCATTTTGTCCTCTTTCTGAAAAGTGATATAAAATCGGACTAGTTTGTGACGTCATTAAAACAAAAATTGTGAATACACTGAATTGAAACTATAATGTTATCTGTTAATTTATATTTCTCATACAATTTATTGAATTCAGCACATTTCCGGAAGTTTTCAAAATTTGACTTTTGTGGGGGCAAATATATGCAATATACCGCATAAAGTTCTTTGAAGTTATTCTGAAGTTTAATCCAAATTAGCATTGCTAAAAATGCACATTTGTGCAATTTCTCTTATTAAAGCGCTTGCAATTATCATCTTATGTAGTCACGAAAACAATCTACAATTGTTTTGTTTTATAATATCATACATGTACATAGATTTTGATCCTTGTTTTGGACTTTTGAGGTTAAATACTTTTCGTTCTATATATGTTTTGCGCAAGATAATAAGTAGTATATCAACATTGATATCTCGCTTTTTGACATAATTAACACAAATGTTAACACAATTATCTTGCATATTGACAGAAATAAGTTGCATGTGTACATATATAATTATCTTGCATAATGTTGCACTTGAACAAAAATAAGTATCATGTCTACATAATGCTCTCGCATACTATCATACATAATTTATATGTCAACAGAATACTGATGGATCTTGCTTGTATGATAGCATATAATGGCGTTAGTCAGTAGTTTTGATGACATTTAACTTAAATTCGCTAACGACACTGGTTACTTGATTGCTAACATAATTATTTTGCATGTTGACATAGAAAAGATTCGTGTTTACCTGATTAACGTGCATTTTACACAAAAATATTGCACGTTGTTGAGTGTAACATTGAAAATTTTTACCCCAAGAAAACCAAATGTCAATGACATTGACAATGGTTTTCGAGGGGTGAAAAGTTTTAATGTTACACTCAACAACATGCAATATTTATTATATTATACTGAATGTTTGTACAAAAACTCAGAGTGAAGCGTGCGCGCATAATTTCTGCGCAGTCGCTTCTTTTTGGCATATCGCCCGTCGTCAAGCATTGTTGACTTTTGCTACGCTGGAGGGCATGGCTTCATTATTCAGCGGGTAACAGTATTTTTTAACAAATATTTCTCGACCAATCATATTCAACTTATTTATATAAAAGTATAATATCATTCGCAGCACTTTTAAGGCTTGAAAAAAGGGGCGGGGACTAATTTATACGGAAAATATGTACTGTGAAAATAGGCTTATATTCCGCCTCAGAATGCTTCAATTTTCAATATGATGCAAAATTAAACGACACTAAAATGCAAGAAAATACAAAAAAGTCTTTACTTTCATGAGTATTTTCAGAAAATCTTTCTTCTTGTAGGAAAAAGAGAAGCAGCTCACAAATGTTGATGACAAAAAGACAAGGAACTCTGCAAAAACAATCTGAGCTCTTAAGAAGATTGAAAGAAATGAAAATATGGATGATATTCGATCAAAGGATCCAAATGATGAAATTCTGGAAATTCCTCATGGAGAGCCAATAAGAAGTTTTGAAGTTTTGAATTTGCTTGACAGATTGAATTGATCTCTGCTCGAAATGCTTGAAAGCCCTTAAAGCTGTTGCCCTGTTGCTGAACACACTTTTCTCCTAGACTGGAATTAAAAACTGTTCAATTTCTGGCATCAAAACATACTTTGAAATATGCTGAGAACTAAGAAAGGTAAAACATTCTTCAAATAGTCGCGTTTGAATTGAAAGAACAAAAGTCAGAAAGTACAATATACGGCCTGTGGATTTCTTTAAAAAAATCAGTCATCGTTTTCTTCGAAACTATTTGAGGTTTCCGTATCTACTTGACTTCGTCAATGCAGGGGTGGGTAGATTTAGTCAAACCGGACGTTGACTTTTGCATCGCAACGGCTAACCCTATATAGGTTTTGACTTTTCCGGATATTTTCACCGATTTTACAGATTCACTTTAAAATTTCAAGTGGGGCGCATTCCTCTCGGAAAAAATTCAAGTATAAAATGAAACATTGGTATCTTACGCGTATTTTTCAACAAGTTTTTTTTTCTCCGAGAGGAATGTGCCCCATGTGTTACATTGATATTTATGATTCTCGTTTGCTCAGCTGGTGCATGCAGAAGGCAAATTTACCTTTATATAACTCCATGTTTTTATAACCTCGTACTGCAAGGATTAAATCTTTCATGAAAAAAGTTACTGTAAATTATGTACACACAACCATAAATACTTTTTTAGCATAAATACATTATTTATGCGTGGTAGATAGGATAGGCTAAATAGATTTTAATAGTCTAGTTCTTAGTTCAATTAAAAACATAAAAAAGTAGAAATGTATTTGCTTTAGTCTGTGTCTTCCACATCTGTATGTCTGTTGTGGACCATTGTTTAACAGAAGCCCTCCACAGTAGCCCGAATAGGTCTATTTGCTTTGTTGGTTTTTTTTCAACATTTAACAATTCGTCATTTTTTTTCTCATGAAAATGCAGAAAATGACGTCAAAGTCTTTAGGGATCTTCAATATTTTACGTACTCGTGATGATTGTAGGTCAATAACTCTAGATGTTCAAAAAATATCAATTTTTGAAAAATGTAATTCTGAAAATTTAAATAAATATAATATTATTACTATTTAAAGTAAGTACATAGGCTAACATGTACTCAATATATTCTGTGTGTAACATAATCATTATCACGCAGCGGGTAGATCGCGGTATATTTTGCTCAGACGTTGATATTTTTCAATTAGTCTGAATATCAAAATGTAGACAGCATGTTCCAGAAAGCGCGCACGGGAGTGAGAGAGGGGGTACTAATATTTCAATATGTAGATTATGCTTTTGAAAAACTATTCTTAGTAAATGACCCAATATATTCATCAAATCGTGATTTTCAAGTATGTCAGCCCAAGTCTGTGGCCTCGTGTTCCATGTGTATGCTTTAGGGTTGGGATGTGGTGACAAACAAAATAAGCATCCTGTTTAAAAGGCAACATTTGGCCTATACTGTGGTTTCATCAATTTTCGTTGGCATCAAATTTCGTGGATTTTGTAAAACAGACGTTTTCGAGTATACGTAATTTCTTGGACAAAAGCATTGCCTATACAAATGAATGTCATATTTCGTAATTCAATGGACATTTGAATTCGTGGATCTACTCAACAACGAAATCCACGAAAATTGGTGCTCAACGAATATTAATGAAACCACAGTATAAACATGGCACGCCAACTTTACAAAAATGAGCAAATCATAGTTTCACAATCGAAAAACTAGGTTTATCGGTTGTAAACTATAGTTTACGGACTGTAAACTTTAGTTAACAACGTTAATCTATATTTTACAACTGTAAACTATAGTTAACGCGATAATCTATGTTTCACAACCGTAAACTATACTTAACACCGAAAACTATCATTTGCGTTTGCAAAACATAGATTATCTGATAAATACAGTTTCACGATTTGTAAACTAAAGTTTACAAACCGTTAACTATAATTAACGATCTGATAAATATAGTTTGACGATTTGTGAAACTATGATTAACAACTCTTACGATTGTAAACTATAGTTTACAAACATGAATCTATGTTAATCAACAAAATCTATTGTTAACGCTTATTAAAGACAGATAAACTTAGATTAGCATAGAGTTAACAACCGTTAAATATGGTTTTACAGATGAGAACTATACTTAACGAATCGTTAACTATAGTTTACGGTTTGTAAACTATAGTTTACAGTCGATAAACCTAGTTTATCAATTGTGAAACTAGGTTTTATAAGCTCAATTTTGTGAATTTGGCGTGCCATACCTATATTTTATAGGAATTCTGTAATATTTACCAGGCCTTTACAAAAATAAAAAAATTATCAATTTATTATCAGCATAATTTAAAAAAGGAGGAATTGTTTCTGTTCTGTGTTTAATGTAAGAATAATTATGACATATGTTAAAAAGAGTAGTTTCCGACATCGCTTATCATAGGATGTATTCACTTTGACCAAAATATGACTTATAGGAGAGAACAATTTCCCGGAAAGAGTGACATCTAGAAAATAATTGTGTCCTAGAAGTCTTTCAGGGCAGGCCCGTCCCTAAATAAATTCGTGATATTTCGATAAATTGGGATGTAAGAAATAATTCAAGATAAAAAAAAAATAGGGGCACAAAATAAAAAAAACCTGATTTTAATAATGTGTTGTTAGTTTATTAAATCTTGCTTTAAAATTCGAAAGCGGGGGAGGGGAGGGGGGTGCGCATACCCGAGGCACCGGCCCTGGATCTGCCTCTGATTAAGCGATTAGAAGTTTGCTAATGCTGCTCTCGGAAGTATTCGTTCAACGAAGCATAGGTATTGCTCGAAAATACACAAGTGCCGAAAATAATTGAAAATGTTGAAAAGTAGAAAGATGACAGGGAAAAATAAACTTCATAACCCTGTCTAGTGATTTTCAATAAATACACTGTACAGATTATTAAAATAAATCCATTTATTATTTATTCTAAAAACTCTGCAATTAATGATCGTGATAACATTTTGTAATATCTTCACAAGTCCGTGCGTAAAATTCTTTAGAAGTCTTCTTTGTTGGAGAATGCGTATGGAACGCCGGGACTGTCTTACATATGATGAATTAACATTATACGCAGTGTTCTATACGCTATATGTGGTATACTTTTATTATTTTAACATTTAACCCCCCCCCCCTCCCAGTTGCTACGTTCCTGTACTTGGCTTTATATATACAGGTTGATTAAAATATCAAATACATAAAGAAATATCAAATGCATAAAGTTTGTGTAAATTATAAATGAATTTATTATTTTACAACATTATCAGAGTCAAACAATGAAACGTTACAATGTATCTTATTATTTACTTGTACCGCGATAAGCACACGGGCGCTGAACGGACACGCTGTCATTTTCACTTGTACATGTACCTCAGCTGTTTATACCTGACGTTATAATTTCAAATTAAGTTATCTTTTATTAACAAAATATCAAAGCACTATCTGTAATATATTGTAAAATACATTTTTGTGAAATTCTCATCAATTAATAAATAATTTTCCACTTTATTTATGAGAACTCAGAAGTGTTAAAATTCACAACGTCATTATGACGTTCCGTAAAATGTACGAAATTCGGTCATATACATATGCTATTTTAAAGACCTCTTACGGAAAATATGAAAGAGATATTGAAAAAAGAAAGTTGTTTTGAAAAAAAATATATAGTCTGTAGGTATATCCAGAGCAAAAATTGTCCTATTTTGAAATCAGGCCAATTTGTGTTTTTTTTTTTTTTTTTGACTTAGGCTCTTTTTCATTCTTTTTCCAAGAATTAACTACATAAATTCATTTTTATGGTTTTAATATATATCATAATTGTCTATTTTAACAAAGTTTTTGTCGCCATGGTTAGAAATTAAAAAAAAATAATTCTGTTAAATATTTCAAGATGCTGTATTATAAAACATTTTCTCTTACTGTTTTTTGTTGTTGTTGTTGTTGTTGTTGGTTTTTTTTTTTTTTTTTTTTTTTTTTTTTTTTTTTTTTTTGCATGACTTCATGCATTTTCATGCATAAACGTGAATAATAATATTGGATTTTTTTTGTTCACAAACAAATCAAGAAAATTCATGAAGGTTCTTGAATTTTATTCATTCAGGAATATTCCTTTATAAATTTTACAGATTATTCATGAACAGTTCAAGAAGATGCCGATGAATTTATTTTTGGACAATTCTTGAAATGACGAATCTTCATGAATATGACTCTTCATGAATAATTCATGAAAAATAATAGTCATGAATATTCATCAATTTTCTTTCATGAATAATAATTCATGATTTAAAAAATGTCCAAAAATAAGTTCATAGGATCTTTATGCTCATTTCATGAATAAAATTCATGAAAAATTCAAGGAAAACCATGAATTATTCATGATCATCTCGCTTGGGAAAGTATGCAGAAACAATTGATATCGTAAATTTATAAGTTCAACTAGGGTATGCCCTTGCGATATTGAATTTTGTTTATGACCTCCATGTACACATACGATGCATTTATCACGTGACTGTCCATTGATGGGAAAAAAACTTAATTTCGGTAAAGAGAGGGGTATAATATATCATTTCAATACGTGTTTCAGTTATGTAATAATAAAATGGCTTAATGAAAATAAATTCAGGTTTTAAAAGTTTCCCTTTTTTGCATGTCTATATTTCATTGATTTCTTTATAGTAGGCCTTAATAGTGCTGCGTTATTTATCTTGCAGCAATATGCCACCATAATTTAAAAAGTGATTTAGCTGATTTCAGTTTCAGTTTCGAGTTTGTAAAATACCTACAACTTCCTGATATCGAAAACGAAACTTATTAATTTTTTTTTCAGGTGAAGTTCAAAGCACTAGTACTAACCTGAGAACTTAGTTCAAGAACTTAAGGAAATCGAAAACGAAACTTGTTCCAAATGGGGATTTTTAAGTGACCTTTGCATTCTTTACCGGAGACTCTCAAGTGTGCATAAGGATATATAGATATAGGAATAATGCTGGAGTGGATTTTGGGGGTTACGGCTGTGGCTATTCCCATCCTCACTTTATTATTTGGCAGACAAAATGTTCTTGCTTTTCTGAACATAACCAACACCAATATCAACAATATCGATAACAGTGGCAAAGCATGGAAGTACATTGCAATCTCGCTAATATCAATCTTCGTATTCTTTTTATGCCTGATCAAGATCTCAGAGGGATTCAGATTTAAATTGTGCGAATGGATGTGCGACGCATGCCCTTAAACATTCTTTTGAATTGTTTTCAGGAATTTATACGACTTCTGTCTCACCTTTTCCCTTGAGAGAATTCATCAAAAATGGAATTTTAGAGGAAAAAAGAAACGTCCTAGTTTTTTTATGGAGTATTTAAAAAAAGTTATTGTTATTGAGCGTAATTACATGTATGATATGTTCCGAAGTAAATAGAGAAGAGTCTTTATCTGAACATTTTACATTGGCTTGTTATTCTAGCTAATAATTTTAAAATTACATTGTAGTTTAAATAACTTTTTGATTGCTTGCTAATTACTTTATTTAAACATATTTATCATATAACATCTTTTTTATCATGCATGTTCATGTATATCATCCTAAACCCTTCACTCATACAAAAGCATATTAAAGTTTTTCGTAATGTTTTGATTTGTTTTGAACATATTTTATTGACAACATGTCAAAGGGATTGGACACAAGTTCCAAAAACTAAGATAGTCCTCTTATTTCATATTGTACAATAAAAAATGAATGAATTATATCTATTTTTTCAAAACAAAATTGTACTAATTTTCTATTCAACTTAAATATTTCATTTTTTGTTGTTAGATTAAACATATAGAAGAATACGAATAAGAATGAGAGTGTTAGAGTGTTAGTCGGATCTTTTGTTTGTAAGAGATAATTGTTCTATAAATCAAAGCTAGCAATTGTAATGAAGACTAATCATTAAAGGGACATAGACAAAGAATTTATTTTCTGTTTGATTTCATGACAATTATTTTCTGTATCATAATGATTTCACATGGAAATATAGTTAAAAAAACACTTTTATTTTATATCTAGATATTATTGCAACAACAAATTTTGGAATCCGTTTGACTGAAACATCCCTGTCCTTTCATGTAGTAAACCTTATCCTTCATGATTAAAAGTAATAGAAATAATTATGTGTATGTATGAATAATATTAAAATTATGATCCAGAAAAAAGTCAAGAAAATTCTGAGTGGAAACGCAAGAAAGCAAAACCAACTCACCAGTATTGTCAGTCGATCAGTGCTCTCAAATGTGTGCAGAATTTAACAAATTGAACACACACAGTGAAGCATAATTATTAACAATTAAAAATATTCCATAAAATGTATTTAAAAAAAAATGAAAATGAAAAATGTAAAGATTACGAACTGTGATCGAACTAAAAAAGTTCTAATAAACAATAGAAATTTTTGAATGAGGCAAAAGCACGGACCACTGGTGGGATCATGTTTCTAGGTGGAGCAATGAAGGATATGAAGATAACGAACATTATTCAATATTAAAGTCCTTAAAACAATACAAAATTGGAGCAGCGCAAAGACGGAACTCTAAAACATCTGATGTGGGATCAGTGCCATGGAGGAGTGAGCATCCCCTGCTGACCGGTCACGGTCACTCCTACCGTACCGCGTGTGCTCCTTGACATGAACAAGAAAAAGCGGGAAAATCCGTCGTCAATTTAGTGTATAAATAATGAACAAACAAAAAGTATGAAAAACATCAGTCAGCATTTAACCCAAATGATAAATTGTACTTGCTGACATGCCTAGGTCATTGTATCGACCATAGAACTTACAAAATCATGACTTTAAACGAGACTGCTGACATTCTTGTTTTATTAACTTGTTTCACCTCGTTTAAGATATTTTTCGTACATAGAGCATGCTTTTGCGTATCGAATCAATTGAGATAAATGCCGTATGCAGATGATGAAGGCTTAATGCTGCATAAATAAGGGAAGTTAACGATAGAAAAGTTAAAGTCACCACATTTATCATCGAGCTTGGTTGATAGATTACTTTTAACGTCTTTTTCAAGTAAAATATCCGAGTATGTGACAGACGTGTCAGACTCAGTGGTATCTTTTATCTCAAGCTCACCAGGATATATCGTATCGACGTAGGAATGGAATTTACCATTGTTAATTAACAATACGTCGTTGATATATCTAAATGTTGAGTTGAAGGCTACAGCAAATGGTTTCTTTTTTTCAGGCATAAGATTTTGAACAAATTCTGCTTCATATGAATATAAAAATAGGTCTGCTAATAACAGAGCGTAAATAGAATCCATGGGAATTCCAACAGATTGTTGGAAAACCTGGTCTCCAAAAACCACATTGATATTGTCAATCAGAAACTCAAGTATCTTCTTGGATGTCAGCTTCAGAGTACTTGTGTGTGCAATCAGAATTGTTAAAAAAAAATAATTCTTGCAAATGACAAATGACCATGTAATTATTAATGGATTATTGAAGACAACATCTCCTGTAAATTTGTCTCGCCTGACATGAATCGTATTCATTGATCAGGTAGGCGAAACATCATGTAGTCACATTTAGTGTAAAAAACAAAGTCTAAAATCAGTTTTAATGAAGTCATCCGATAAAAGACCCAAGGCTAAGAGAAGAATATAGAAATAATGAACAGTATTCAATATAAAGTCCATAAAACAATAGAAAATGAGAGCAAAGCAAACACAGAACTCCGAAACATCAGAGGTGGGATCAGGTGCTATGGAGGAGTGAGCATCCCCTGCTGACCAGTAAGACCCGCTGTGTACCCTTTGCTAAGTTAAATTGCAAACAAGGTTCCTTTTGTTATAATCCGTGTAACACCAACTTTTCTGTCGATAGCGAGGTTTGGTTTTACTTTCGATCATACTCAAAACATCCTTTTGGCTTTCGCACACCTAGTAAATTGGGAAGATTTAAACGCCATATGCACGTGGACTTAAACTAAAAATAAAAAAAAGATGGAGCATATTTTGGCAGATTTGTCCTTTAAAAGAATAATCTTTTTAGTCTTTAACATGTATTAACGTCCGTAAAGGTTTTCATTTAGTTTCTCCATAAGCATGAGTAAACCAACAGTTTCTATCAGTAAATGTTGTCAAATAATTAGTGTTGGCAAATCGGATGATTTTTAATAACCGGTTACTCGCTTCATCTTCCGATCGAGTACCCGGTTACTCTGATGATTTTTGGTAAAAGTATCAATATCTTATTTATCTTATTCTATACTTATCGGTAGTAGTACTGCACAAATATACTGTATAGGGACATTATATTTACAATACACACATACGATATCGTCAAAGATTTACGATTTTAAAATAAAGAAAATTAATAGGGAATTCGACACACAAAGACAAATAAATACGTCATCGTCAATCACCATTTAAGTTTTACACTTTCTTTTTCAGCCATGAAATATGTCGCAATCAAGGAGAATAATTATTTACATACTCCATAATTAATAGTTAATATATGGATCGAGTGTCCAGTAAATCGCTGGTTTCCGAATGATTAAAGCTTAGGTGATTTAACAGATTTTGTATCAGCTGTTCTTTTGTTAAAACTCCAAACTTATTATGTCTGCGGCGGCATCTCGTTGAATTATCAAATGAGGTATATTATTATACCCCAAGCAATCAATGCTATCAATTATATAAATTGTGAAAACTAATCAAAACAATTTGATTCACTACAACCATGCACTAGATCAAGTCTAATGGTACCTAAAATTAGGGAAATGTGTAAGTTAGTATATATTTATAAATTATAAAACATTCATTTTCAATGCCTTTACTATGTAGAATTTATTTTATCCGAGTAACCGAGTAGCAATTTTACTAACCGATACTCGCAACGCTCGACGGTTTACCGGCTTCTCGTTGCCAACACTACAAATAATTCTTATGTGTTATTGACACCTGTTTTAAAGTAGTGATTTTGTTTCTTCCATCATATGATGCAGGTGACAATTCATCTTAACATTCTATCAGCGCGGATGAAGGCTATCTCCCAATTAAGCACTTAATTTTTGGTACTCATAATTTACCAAAAACATTTTAAATGCCTCAGACATTTCCAAACTTTATTAATGTTCATCAAATAGCTTACAACTAACAGCAAATATTTTTATACGTATTAAGATTTCTTTTCTTGGCCTAGTTATAAGAAACCTCCGATTTTGGAATTAAGTAACTGTAGACTCCCCAAAACACCTTAAACTGTATACCCACGTTGGACTTATTTTCTTAAACGATATATTTCCGCACCTTTGTGTTTTGTGTGTATTGCTATCCGTTTTCGTCCGTCGTCGTGCGTCGTGTGTCGTGTGTTAACATTTGAACATTTTCAACTTCTTCTCTGCAACCACTGAACCAATTTCAACCAATTTTGGCACAAAGCATTTAAGGGTGAAGGGGAACAAAAATTGTGAATTTCATGATCCCTGCCCCCTGGGGTCTGAGGGGTGGGGCCAAAACTACTAAAATTAATACAATCTTTAAAAATATTCTTCTTTACTCCTGGACATCAAGCAGTCAAACTGTTTGCATGAATGTAATCAGCATCGAGTCTTCTACCAAAATTGTGAAATTCATGGCCCTGGGGTCAGGGGTTCTAGTGCTAGGGCGGGGCTAAATAAGTATATAGTGAAAATGCATTATTTCTTTGAAAATCTTCTCTGCTCCTGGGTATTAAATAAACCAACTAAGTACATATTTATGATGAGCAAAAGTGCCTCTACCAAAATTGTGAATTTTATGGCCCCGGGGTAAGGGGTTCTGGTGTTAGGGTGGGGTTCTATTGATTATATATACATGTAGTGAAAATACATGATTTCTTTGAAAATCTTCTTCTCTGCCCCTGGGTATTAAATAAACTAACTAAGTGCATGGTTATGATGAGCAAGAGTGCCTTTACCAAAATTTTGAATTTTACGGCCCCAGGGTCAAGGGTTCTGGTGTAAAGGGGGGGGGGCTCTATTGATTATATAGTGAAAATACATGAATTCTTTGAAAATCTTATTCTCTGCTCCTAGGTATTAAATAACTTAACTAAGTGCATAGTTATGATGAGCAAGAGTGTCTCAACCAAAATTGGAATTTTATGGCCCCAGAATATAGGGTTCTGGTGTTTGGGGGGGCTCTATTGATTATATAGTGAAAATACATGAATTCCTTGAAAATCTTCTTCTCTACTCCTAGGTATTAAAAAAACTAATTAAGTGCATAGTTATTATGAGCAAGAGTGCCTCAACCAAAATTGTGAATTTTATGGTCCCAGGGTCAGGGGTTCTGGTGTTGGGGCGGGGCTCTATAGTTTATATTGTGAAATTACATGAATTCTTTAAAAATCTTCTTCTCTGCTCCTAGGTATTAAATAAACTAAGTACATAGTTATGGTGAGCAAGAATGCCTCTTCTAAAATTATGAATTTTATGGCCCCAGGGTCAGGGATTCTGGTGTCAGGGCGGGGCTCTATAGATTATATATTGAAAATACATGAATTCTTTGAAAATCTTCTTCTCTGCTCCTAGAAATTAAATAAACTAAGTACATAGTTATGGTGAGCAAGAATGCCTCTTCTAAAATTATGAATTTATGGCCCCAGGTTCAGGGGTTCTCAGTGTTAGGGTGGGGTTTAATTGAATATATATTGAAAATACATTTAAATCTTTGAAAATTTTCTTCTCTGTCTCTGGGTATGAAGCAGATGAACTACCTATATAGTGATGATGAGCAAGGGCCCTAATCTTCCAGAATTGTGAATTTCAAGGCCCCAAGGTCGGGGGGGGGGGGGCTTTATTATATACTGAAAATGAATTGTTTGAAATCTGCTTCTTTGTATTTATAAAACATTTTTATTTTTTGATAGGCAATTTAAAGGGTGTCTTTTTAAAATTTGTGCAATGTGTGGACCTAGGGTCAGGGGTTTATGTCACAGTGTTAGGGGCACTACTGATTATTGCTGAATATTATTGATTAGTTGGAATGCATTTTTGTTCCCCTACCTTGCGTATGGGTATTCAGTAACCAAGCTAAGCAACTGTTAAGTGTATTGTTATGATGATCAATGGTGCCTCTTTCAAAAATTGTGAATGCCATATAGCATCAGGCTTAAAACATGAATCAAATTCAATAACTGGAAAGTTGTTGCATAATGCTCAGGTGAACTATAAGGCCCTTGGGCCTCTTGTTGGGGGTATTGATAGAAAATACTTACATGTATTACATCATCGACTGTGCAAAAAAGGCAACTGCATCATCAATGACGTCATAGAGACTTTAATTATCAATTAAAGATTGCCTGAAAATGAGCAAGAGTTGCTGTCAAGCATATAATAACAAAACCATTTGGAATAGTCTGAAGTTCATAAAAAATGGCAGTTTTGTTTTCCATGTTCAATAAAATGTTTTGGATAATAATTTTCTTGTACATATACCAGAACATTTCGCTGTTGAGTTTTGAGGATCTTTGTCAGGTAATGTTAGCCTTCGAATGATTGCTACACATGGGAAAAGTTTTGCTTTAGCTGTGATAAGCTGTATTTACATGGTGGCCGTCGATGCATTGGTTTGAAAATCTGCAAAGTCCAAGACAATCCTTATCAATGGAGAGTGTATGTGCAACACGCAACGCTTGGAAAATAATTGGGAAGGAAAATTCAAATGAAAATGTGACAAACTGCAGATATCTTAAGATGGTACGTACTTTTCTGTTGTTAATCAAATTTCAAAATGAACATTTATTTTAAATTTATTTCATTGAATAAATGTCATCTATATTAAATTTGAGATCCAACAAAAATGTACCTGTAATTATAGTATTATAAAAAGATGTGGAAACGAATTAATATAGGCCGTTGGCCTGCTATTCAATCAATTTTCATTGTATAACTCTATGCATATTATGTATAAAATTCTTCATAAACTAAGATTTTATATATTTTACACAGATGGAAAAACAAAGCACTAATGGTATGTACAAAAATTATTAACAAATTCAAATTATGCTCCATTAAATATGCGAAATACTGTTGCGCCGATGTTAAATCTATTTATTTTCATTATATTTTTTATGCAATTTTGTTCACGTACTGACCATAAACAGACTTTGAAAATGCTGAAAATATTTTTTTGTATTGAATTATATTCATTAAACATTTTTCTTTACCTGAATACAATGGGAACCATCATTTACACCTGTATGCTACTGTTTGTTATATGAATATCTGCAAAAGAGAAATAAAATTATGAATCAAAACCAACAACTGTTTTTTACTGCTAAATCTTGTTAATTAAATTGTACAATTCATAATGATAGTTGCAGTCAAAAAAACAGCTAATAAAAGTTCTCTTCGATTCAACTCATCATAGAGTTTCTCATGCAGTGGAAAATATTACTGAGTATGCTAATGGAAGAATAACTGCGTATACAGGTCATGAAAGTCGCCCTTACATGTAGATAAAAATAGACTTACAGAAACACGACATTTGAAGTTGCTAAAGTTCTGGTGTTCAATGGGCAGGATTGGGGTAGTATAGATAATAATATTTTCAATGAAGTAAAAACATTTTTAAGTCGAAGATTCAATTAAAAGAAAAAAAAGCAATGAAAATCATTTAATCTTTCAGTTAAATATGAGATAATATAAAAAAGGATCCTTTTTTCAAAACATAACTTGACATGTACTCTTCCTCAGAAAAAATATATTTTATTAATCTTCAAAAGGTTACAAGCTTCACCATCTACTCGTCTCTATTGCCCTGGATGGAGAAGAATCGGTTTGCGGTTATTATCAAGGCCACGCCGATGACGGAGACCGTATATTTTTTCTTTGCCCTGCCAATACATGGTGAAACGCAGTTACTCTCCACATTCAAAGCGGAACATCAAATATGCTGCACGTATACAAATTTAAATTTTCGTTGAATAGTAGGAAAAAACGAATCTGAGATATTTTTGTCCAATTTAATATTAAGCCAGTAAGTCTTTATAGAAAAAAATAAGTTTTTTTCTAGAAAATATTAAAGAGAGACTGTTTTGATTTATTCATGTTACATTTTAAACATGTTAACATTAGATAGCATCATCTGTTTTAAATACACCTTTTTCTTTCCGCTTTTTTCGCTGAAGTGAAGTAATTCCACTATGTTGGAATGGTTGATTAAAATAAAGATTGAATAAAACTTGTTGAAAATTCACTATATTAAACTTAACTTGGTATTTTGTTTGTCTACGGTAAATAGAAATGTTAGGGGGAAAAGGTTCCATAAATTGTTTTGAAAAAGAATAGGAATTGTTAATTGTATGAGAGCACCTTTTTCAAAGAAAAGAAAAAAAATGTGTTTGCAATGTAATGTTGTGCTTTTGAGTTTCACAAGTGCTTCAAGTATAAGCAGGCAGTCTACAAATAACACAGTGATAGCTTAATTTTTAGCTTGTTCCTTTCATCGTCAATATACCGTATATACTCGCCTATAAGTCGGTCCGCCTATACGTCGGTTGTGTTTTTTTGACGTTGTTTTGGTGGGATTTGCTATTGACCCGCTTATAAGACGGTACATTTTTTGACAAAATCGGATGCCAATTTCAAGTAAATCCATATCCATTGAGGTTTTTATCTAGTTTCAATTAATATTTTTCGAAATAACACTCCTATTTAATCCTTAATTATTTTTTAAAACCCATGCTCGCTAGAAATACAAATAAAATGTTTAAAATTTGTAAAATCTTGTACTTTATATGTATAATCTAAGAATACATAAATTATCATAAATTATATCCAGACATTTTCTTCGATAATCGTCGGAAATGCAAATAAAATACTAAATTTCAGCCTTCAGAAAAATATCTCTTGCTGGCTCGCCTATAAGTCGGACATAGAGGTTTAGACCAATATTTAACTCCCAAATTACAGACTTATAGGCTAGTATATATGGATACCTTTCACGGTAGTCTAGTAGTAGAGCATTCGCTTCTTGATCGGGAGGCCCGGGTTCGACTCTCGTCCACAGCGCCGCGTCAAACTAAGAGGGTAAAAAGAAGTAGTGACTGTTCCTTCGCCAAGCGCTCGGCACCAGAAATGAAAGTCATTGGTCTTTTGGATATGACCTTAAAAACGCAGGTCCCGTGTCACGGTTGGCGCTGGCATGATTAAGAACCCTCATTGCTCAATTGTCCTTCGTGCTGAGTATAAGTCTAAATTTAAAGCCCTTCACCGGCATACGGTAACATCTCCATATGAGTGAAAAAAATCTCAAGAGGGACGTTATACAATATACAATCAATCAATCATCGTCAATAATTAAAAGTTGAAAAAGAATGTTATATTTATACACGATCACAATCCAATGGTACCAGCTTAAGCAGAGAGCAGCACTATCTTTATTTGTAATATGAAATATATGTATAAAACGAGCAGTATTTAAGCCCAAAAGTCCATTAAACGGTTAAAATCAGGAACAGTGCAATGTAGGTTATAAAAGTAGATTGCTGCATAAATTAAGGAATTTTACTATTGAATTTTACTATTGAACATTTTTTATGCAGTCGTCACGTTTATCATAATGCTTTGATGGTAAATTACCATTATTGTTTTTTTTTTCTAGTAAAATATAAAAATGGACTGTGAAACGTATATGTGGCTCCCTCGGTTGACAGCAACACTGAAATTATATCTATCTTAATTCATGATGTTTACTGTATAAATATATTTTTTGAAAATAATTTTACTTTTATTTTTTCTATATAATTTATAACATCCTACGTGATGCCAGAGGGACAAAATTATCATTGTTTAGAAGGAGCTTAGTCAGTGCCCCATCCCTGGCAGCTGCCTTATTTTTTTTCTAGTGATGTTAGTTGATATGTTGTTATAGATTAGGTCTGGGAAATAAAATTATTGAACAAAAACTTTTATTGCTAGCAAATTCCGACAGCGCTTAATCAAATCTACGCTTACTTGTTGAAAATATCATTTCCGCCAAATGTCGTACACGGCAAACGTAATACTTTTTCAGTATTCTGTCTTATATCTTTAACTTTAATAATAAAATGCATCAAAATGGTGTGTTATCGTTCTCTTTGTGATCCAAGATTTCAATCCGCGTTTCCTCTCTCTAGCAATCGGCGGTCTTTATTATCGAAAATCATGCTCAGGAAGTTTAAAAAATACAGTTAAAAATAATAATATAATGCAGTGTATTGAATTAATTGTCTTTTACATCTTAGAAGTATTTTTAAAAAAAAATGGATTAAAAAAAATATTATGGTCGTTGTGGATGAAAAGATGTTAACATTTTATTTTATATAAATTTAGATTCAATATTCATATTTTCCTCATTTTATATCCTTATTATATTTTTCCTTGTGATTAAAAGTCCATAATTTAATAAAATTAATCATATCATCCAAAAATAAAAAATCTTGAAAATAAAAAAAATGCATGTAATATATCGTGTTCAATATACTGTACATATTTTCTCTTCACTGTTCTATCAGTAATGAGAATAAAGTTCAAGTCCAAGTGCTTTTTTACATTATTATTTTCCTGCAATAATTATAATCGTGTTTGTCTTATGCGAACGCATTATTTTTTTTCTGCCTTTGAATTATAATAATCATTCTCACTTATCATTAAAATCTTGTAGGTAAATGTAGACACATTATGTTTTATGCTTTGAAATTATAATCTTTTAAGTCTATTTGTACACATTATTTTTATATTACTTCAAGATCAAAATTATTCTTACTTCAACAATTTATAACATTGCATTCCTGTAACAATTAAGTACTAATTGAAAATTAAAAAAATATATATATAGTTCCTATGGAAAGCCGTAGGGTACCCCCACATTATTATTATTTTTTTCCTATATAATTATACCAAAAATAATTATATCATACAAAACTAAAAATCTTGCTTTTTTACAACATTTTATTATTTTCCTGCAACATTTATATCTTGTCAGTTAAATGTGTATACATTATTTTATTTTCTTCTCCAATCATAATTATTCACACTTTACAATAATAACCTTGCCAGTTAATGTGGACACGATATTATACATGTAATTGTAGATAAAAAAAAAAAAAAAAACTTTTCTTTTTTTTTTTTATTTTGTACACATCTATTTTTTTTTTATTTTGCTTCAAGATCATAATTATTCTTATTTCATCATTTTATAACATTACATCCCCTGT
>PRKT01001029.1:124939-148195 GCA_003671525.1 Saccostrea glomerata | reverse complement strand
AGTTTTGATTGGTCAATAATACAATACAATTAAATATTTTTTCCCGTCACTAGATGGCATCTCGATAGACATGAAGCGGCACATTCAAATATGTAAACATTGACCAATCAAAACTTACCTTTTTATTCAGTGCGGATGAAAGGGAAGTAAGGCAGCATAGCGAAATTCTTAGCCACTTGGAGGTATAAAAACATCTTTTTCTTCGAAGGAACGGCATTGGAGCAGAACGAAACGGTACATATATTGATAGTAAGTTATATGTGAACGATTAATCGCGTCAAGTCTTCTGAGAAAGGCCCACAATACCCCAAACCTGAATTTGCCTAAAAAAGAGTGTCCTACCCTTCTTTTTTTAATGCATGCACATACTATATATTTACATTAACTTCCAGTGCCCGTGCATAAATTATGTTCATCACGACAAAAGTTGTTCGGACAAGTTATTTAAACTTCAGAAAATCTGAATACTTCTGACCGGCAAGTTTCAATGTGGATCAGTTCATTTGTACATATTGTATATAAGTACTTCTGACATCTCTATTAATATTACATGTACATGTATTTCATTTTCCTCAGTTCAGAATTACATTGTACTTTATTTTACCCTACATTTGTTTTTAAAACTGATGACTTATTAGATGTTTGATACACCATCTATCAACCGCTTTGGATATTGATGCAGTTTATGCATTAAAAATGTCCATGGACAATTAAAATCATTTACTAGTACTTTTCTTTACTATGTAACTATTAGCCCGAGTTGCTACGGGCAGAAAAACCTATCTCATTTAAATTAAAATATGAAAAAAATCTCATTTTATATGAAAATTCATCAATATGCACATTTGTTATACTCTACATGTAGAACATGCACATTTTAAAATCATATTTTATTATTATATACATACCCGGTATGTCATCTTCGAAGATGACATACTAGTATATGTAGACTCAACCCTGGTTCAAACTTTTACGGAAAATGATTGTCTACAAACTGTATTGTTCTTTTATGCATTGAATAAGCATTTAAAAAGTTTTTTCCCCCTTTTTCAGGAAAATATTGTTGGCGAGGAATTTATTGCAATCTAATGATACAACTGCATGCAGAAAACTTGGGCAAAAGTAAATTTGAATTCAACATTGTCCAAAAAATGTAATTCTGCATCATTGCCCAATGTTGAAATTTCGTTTATAGTTTTTATTTCCATATCCGATGTTTATTATTGTATTTCCTTTTTTTTTCAAGGAAAAGTTTAATTCATTCCTGCATAGGCGCCGGGATGGAGGGGGGGGGGGGCTAGAGGGTTTAGCCCCCCCCCTTATTTTTTGCCAATACAGACATAATATAGGCATTGAAAATTGGGGTTTACCTTTTTCTGTTTGTTTAGCCCACCCTCATTTCAATTTGCTTCCGATGCCTGTGTCCTGTATTCATGCATGAACAATGTGTACGTTTGAGAGAGAGAGAGAGAGAGATTTGGTTACAAAATATATATTAACATTTTTAAAGAATAAGTCATTATAAATGTTACATTTAATATATTCAAAGTTTCTGTTGATAAATATTTTCTTGTGGGTAATATTTTCCCAGATAATAACTGATTCTCGAACGGTCAATGAGGTATGAAAAGATTGTTACTATTTTTAGAAAACCGTACAGGCCAGTTTCACAGATAACAGTTGTTTTCATGTCGCAGGGTGTGTACAGGATGTGTTGATGTAGGTGCTAAAAGAAAAATTTGGAAAGAATTCGAATACTTCTACTTTTTGATCACATATATTTGAAATTGTAACTATATATAGCAGAGTAGAGAAATATGGCAGACACCGCTTTGCTCGTTGCGTATAATAGGTTTATGACTTTGCATGATAGCTTTAACCTGTTACTCCTATTGTTATGTTCCATGCTTCTATCAATCCTTTACAGTATTGTATTATGGCTCAAGTGACCATTAAGGCTCTTGGGTCTCTTCTTTATATCAATGAACAGTGTTGCCAGCATAAATTTCTGTAAAATTCTTTACACATGTTTAAAAATTTCTCTTACAAATCTTTTTGAGGTAGTCTTAGAAACATTACTTAATATTTACTTTGTTTTTTTTATTCTTCCAGTCTCATGACGTAGGAAAGGAGTATGATCTTTGTAGCTGGATTGTAAAACTCTTACGAGATGCAGATAAAAAAGGAATTCAGAGTGTGGTTTTCCCAGTAAGATTGTCGAACGCAGTTATTCCTGATAATCTATGGGAGGAGTTAGCATGTGCATTACAAAGTATCCGGTTGATGAAAGACATCAATAATCTCTGTGAAGTTTATGTTTGTGTTACAGAAGAAAATGATTGTGAAGGGGTGTTGAAATGTTTTGAAGAAGTAATTAGAGGAAGCACTATGTGTGATTTTCAATGTCTGGTGCCGCAGATGAGGGAGACATTTGATGAAAAAGGTATAGTGTGTATTTAGCTCACCTGAGACACTTGCATGTCCTATTGCTAACAGTAAAACTTGGTTATAGCACAGGCGTACCTATCAATTATACCAAAATTTTCATTAGATAAAAAAATACGTAATATGTATAATAATAACACAAGGAGTGCAACGCATTTTAGGTCACCTGGGAACCCCTCGCTTAATATCAAGGCTGTGGCACAATTAATCTTCAATCGAAAATTATAAAACACAAACCAATCTTCTTGGAAGGGACCATTCTTTATGGCTCTTAATGCATATGATTTTAAACGCATGTTTTACAGCAGCAGCAGTGATATTTCTCCACAACTTCCCTCAAATATCCGTTGTCCGCGACGCCATGACGTGACGTCACAGGGCGCATCCATTTACCCAAAAAGGAACAAAACTGCCTGAAATGCTAATCTAGATGATTGAGGTCATATGCGGAAAGAAACCAGAGACAAGTTAGTAGACATTCGAGAAAATTTAAAACGGGGAGGTACAAGTACTTGTACTCGTATCTAAACGTAAAATCGTTATCTCTAGTTAATTGTGTATGATTGTTTTTTTTTTTTCCTTTTGGGTAAATGGACCGCCCATGACGTCACGTCATGGCGTCGCGGACAACGGTTGCACTCCTTGTGTTATTATTAAAGGTATTACGTATCTTTTTTATTTACCGAAAATTTCGGCAAAATTGATAGGTACGCGAACTCCTGTGGTTATAGAAAAATCCTGGTGACTTTCAAATTTATTTTTTCGCTCCATGATCAGGAGGTTGTGAGTTTAAATCTCGGCAGCTACTGACCTAAGTTGATTTATATTGGTAGCAACTGTTCCTTTGCCATGTGCTTATTATATTGGTAGCAACTGTTCCTTTGCCATGTGCTTACCACTTTAAAGTGAAAGTTGCGGGTCCTTTGGATGAGACTTTAAAAACCAACACCCCATGTCATGGCAGGCATTCAAACACAATAAAGATCCTTCACTGCTAAATGGCCCTGAGTGCTGAGTAAAGGTCTAAATTTGAAGCCCTTCACCGGTATATGGTGATGTCTCTATATGAGTGAAAAATTCTTGAACTGATTCAAAAAGGAAATGTGCAAATTATTTTCATCATTTATTATGTCTCCCCTTCCGAAGGGGAGACATATTGTTTTTGTCGATTTTCTTCTTCTTCTTCTTCTTCTTCTTCTTATTATTAAGGTCTTCCGTCTCCAACGGAAGACCTTATTGTTTTCGTTCGGTTTCTTTTTCCCTATTATTAAGGTCTTCCGTTTCCAACGGAAGACCTTATTGTTTTCGTTCGGTTTCTTTTTCCCTATTATTATTATTATTATTATTTTTTTTCTTACCGATTTTTGTGCACGCGAGTTCTCGGAAACGGCTTGGTCGATTTTCACGAAACTTTCAGATCTGATAGATATTGGTCTGAACCTTATTGGAAATTTTTTATAAGTACGTCGTCACTTCCGGTCGTGAGATATGGACGATTTACTGATTTTAAGAGGGGCAGCTTGTCCGGGCAATCACTAAAAAACGAATGAAGATATTGACTTGAGATTTTCAGTGAAGGTAGAGGAAGGATTGCTGAATTGCTTTTTTGAGTCTATATCTTTCCAGCGCAAAAGGCGTTGAAGCTCTCTTGAGCTCGTTATAATTATTATTTTTCTGACCATCAAATTTTGTGCACGTGATTTCTCAAAGACTACTGGATGGATTTTTATGAAAATTGCAGGAAACAATGTGTTGTTATCTGCAGTTATTATATCCTGGAGATTTTTTGGAAATTCTTATCTGGTGCCGAGTTACGGACAATTTTCTGATTTTAAATTGACATTTTGTTCGCGGATAATCTAAAGAACGGTAAAAGATATCACTGTGAAACTTTCAGGGATTATAGATCGTGATAAGTACTATCCAAGACGCGATCTTTTGTACGTCGTCTCTACTTCCTGTCGTAACGACATGCAAAGAAAAAAAGTCAAATTTTAAAACTTTTTTGTTTTTCAATATTTTCAAATCATATTAGTATGGTTGATAGAAACATTTCTCATTAGGCTGAATATATAATTTGTTTGTAAATTCATGAATTCGAACTCGAGATATTAACATTCAAAAGTCTGAAGCGGGATCTTAATGGCGGCGGTCTCTGTCAATTCCGACATTTCGCAATAGGGGTTTACAGAGGCAGCTGAGCGTTTGCTTGAACGAAAGTAACATAAGGAGCAATGAAATGTGTAGGGATACTTGGATTGTCACGTCGTAGGTTCGTTGCAATTCGGTGTCAAACTACATTTATTATCCAAGGTCTACTTACAAGTCTTCTTTAATTGGTTTTGGTTGTTTCTCAAAGTAGAAATAGAAAAGAATTAATGTGCAAATGAAGTACAATATCTATATCTTTTGTTTTGCATCACGGTAACACATAGCTTAAATCATAGTTATAATTAATAGTTTTTCAAGAATGTAGTAAGTAAAAAACGTGACCACTGTTTTCCCATGCACACTTGTGTCATATTAAATCAATAGAAGGGACAACTGTTACAATAAGAAAATATTTTATTTTTAAAGATAACAATTTTTCAAAGACAGTTTAATTGGCCTATATCATGTATATAAACATTTTATTTTCTCAATGCAAGTTATTGAACATAATGGAATCTTATTCGTTGACCCTCGTAGGGCGGTCGAGGCATTTTTTTCTCAGTGAAACACACCACCTTTTTCATGAAAGTGTAAGTAATCGGAATAGTCAACTTTCGTGATTGAAAATGAAAAATTAACCATTCATAGCTGTTTCACTGCTTTAGTGTTATTTGCCTATATACGATATGTTACATGTACGTGTTATACTTTCCACACCTCAAAATTTAGGCGATAAGAACGCTCTTTTGTTATTTGATTGAAACTATCTCACCTATTAAAATGAACATTCCAAGAGAAATTCGCTAAGATTTACTCGATGCGTTTGGCGCGAAATTATGAATAGTGACCCTTCTTTCATAATTCCAAGACAGATTAAATGTTGCAGAATTATATGTACAAACAAGTGAAGTAAGAGTAGTTGTTCAAATAGCGTAATCGATAAGCGTATTGGATTTTCACGCTAGTGACCCGTTTCAATTACCAGTGTGTCCAAAATATGTTTCATCCATTTTCAGCCCGATTTTATGGGTTATTTTTCGGAATCGGACGGAAGACCTACTCGTTGCTCGCAACGAGATCGTTTCTAGTTATTATTATTATTCTTCTTTTTTTTTCTTACCGATTTTGTGCACGCGAGTTCTCGGAAACAGCTGGGTCGATTTTCACGAAACTTTCAGATCTGATAGACATTGGTCTGAACCTTATTGGAAATTTTTTATATGTACGTCGTCACTTCCGGTCGTGAGATATAGACGATTTACTGATTTTTAGAGGGTCGGCTTGTCCTGGCAATCACTGAAAAACGAATGAAGATATTGACTTGAGATTTTCAGTGATGGTAGAGGAAGGATTGCTGAATTGCTTTTTTGAGTCTATATCTTTCCAGCGCAAAAGGCGTTGAAGCTCACCTGAGCCGAAAAATAGGCTCGGAAATCTCTCGCAAAATTTAACACGTTTTCTCTGAATATCTTGATACCTGTCAATAATTTGTTAAAAGATAGATAATAAAAGTTGTTCAGAATTAGATTTTTAGCTCTTCTGAGCCAAAGGCTCAAAGAGCTAATGCTATGGCCATTTGTGCGGTGTGCGTCGTGCGGTGTGCGGTGTGCGGTGTGCGTTAACTTTTTAGAATATGGGCCATAACTCAAGAACCCCTTGGCCAATCAGTACCAAATTTGTCACAGGGTATCCTTGGCCCAAGGGCTACCATTTATACTAAAATAAGGGTTGGGACCCTAAAACAAGGGGAGATAATCAGGAAAACAAAACCAAAAGTACTGGTTGCTAAAAAATCTTCTTCTCCAGAACCACCAGGCAGATTTTCACCAAACTTACATACAAGGATCAGGATATGTTGAAGATTAAAAATTGTTCAAGGCATGACCCTGGGGCAAAGGGCGTGGTCTCAAGGTCACTTCAAAGTTGACCTAAATTTACAATTAATAAAAACGTGTATATTTTTCTTACTATAAGGACTAGAATCATCAAATCTTGTAAGTTGATGCATCTTACGACTTCACATCATGTTAACTCAAAACTAGGTCACGGTGACCTACTTTTTAAATTTTGCGGGGATTTGTTTTCAAATTGATTTGAAGGCATATTTTGGACACTTTAAGGCCTATGATCATCAAACTTTGTCAGTTGATGCATCTTGGGTCCTTGAACAATGTCAACTTAAAAGTAGGTCACTGTGACCTACTTTTTGAACTTTATGACTTATCCTTTTAAAAACATTAAATCCCATTATTTCAGACACTGGGAGGTTTAGAATCATCAAATCTTGTACTTTGATGCATCTAGGGACCTTAAAACATATTTATAACAAAGTAGGTCACTGTGACCTACTTTTTAAATTTTGCCGACATTTGTTTTCAAATTGTTTAAAATGCATATTTTGATTACCTTCAGACCTACGATCATCAAACTTGGTCAGTAGATGCATCTTGGGTCTTTGAAAAATGTCAACCAAAATGTAGGTCACGATGACCTACTTTCGACATTTTATGGCTATATTTCAGTATCTTAGGCATTTATTGGCTTAGAATCATCAAACTTTGTGAGTGGATGCATATTTAGTTTTCAGAGAGTGACGACCAAAAAGTAGGTCATGGTGACCTACTTTTGACATTTTATGGCTTTATTTAAGTATCTCCGGTACTTATTGGCTTAGAATCATCAAACTTTGTGAGTTGATGCATCTTGGGTTTTCGGAGAGTGACGACCAAAAAGTAGGTCATAGTGACCTACTTTTGACATTTTGTGGCTATAATTAAGTATCTCTGGTACTTATTGACCTAAAATCATCAAACTTTGTCAGATGATGCATCTTGGGTTTTCGGAGAATGTCGACCAAAAAGTAGGTCACAGTGACCTACTTTTGAATATCTCAGGTACGTATTAGCTTAGAATCATCAAACTTTGTCAGTTTAGGCACCTTGGGTTTTCAGAGAACGTCGACCAAAAAGTAGGTCACTGTGACCTACTTTTGACATTTTTTGGCTATATTTGATTATATCTGGTACTTATTGGCTCGGAATCATCAAACTTTGTCAGTTGAGGCATCTTACGGTTTCATTGAATGTCCAACAAGAAGTAGGTCACGGTGACCTACTTTTGAATATCTCAGGTACTTATTGGCTTAGAATCAGCAAATTTTCTCAGTTTAGGCATCTTGGATGTTTGGATAACGTCGTCCAAAAAGTAGGTCACCGTGACCTACTTTTGACATTTGATGGCTATATTTAATTATCTCTGGAACTAATTGGCTTAGAATTGTCAAACTTTGTCAGATGATGCATCTTGGGTTTTCAGAGAATGTTGACCAAAAGTAGGTCATGGTGACCTACTTTTGAATATCTCAGGTACTTATTTAATTAGAATCATCAGTCTTTGTCAATTAATGTATCTTGAGTCCTCAGAAAATTCCAATCAAAAGGTAGGTCACTTTGACCTACTTAAGGTATTTAATAATTATATTATAATATCTTCAGTCTTAACTGGCTAAATATTATCAAACTTTGTAAGTTGATGCATTTTGGGTCTTATGATACTAATAGAGTTGGAGGCTTCTAATAGAAGTGATAGATTGTACAATTTATCAGAAGAGCGATTCAAGGCCCTTGGGCCTCTTGTCTATCATTTGATATAAAGAAAAGGGGTGTAACCCCTCAAATAAAGGGCAAACAGGGGCCAAAAGTCTCTCATCTATAACTCTTTATATATCAATTTTTTGTTATAAATAACTGAAACGAAAATGTTTATCATAACAATCTGCATCAATGCATTGTAAAATCGTGATAATATGTTACGTAATTAGGGGTCATAAGGGACCAAAATGCTCATTCTTGGATTCTTTATATCTCCAAAAGGGGAAATATTTTGATAAGCGATATCGAGTAAAGGATGCTCAGTGTTGTCTTTTAAACATTATACAATCATTCTATATATATGCAAAAACATCCCATTAAGGATATAAAGGATTGGCCCCTAAATTTTTCTATCCTTCATAGCGCGAGAACGAAAAGAAATATCTTATTAGTAGTTGAACAAAAAATCTTTAAAATAGAAACCTGATCATTTGATAGGAAGAAAGGATCTGACCCCTCAAAACTTCAAACTTAAAACATAGAAGGGAGACATTAAATACATGATGCAGTGCACAAGAACTTTGACCTTGACCCTTTTTTTGTTCAAGGTCAAATATAGAAAAACATGATTTGACCACTACTTGAGATATCTTTGAGATTTAGACTTCAAACTGGGAACATGCAGAGGACACATTGGAGAAAGTTTATGTGATCATATTATATGACCTTGATCCAATATTATTAGGTCAAGGTCAAATTTTCACATCTAAATAGAGTTTATGTCATATCTTGAGTACCCTTTGATATTAGGACTTCAAACATGTAACATAGAAAGAAGACATTAAATACAAGATCTAGTGCACAAGGACTTTGACCTTGACCCAAGGTCAAATAGAGAAAAAAAAAACATGTTTTGAACATAACTTGAGAATCTTTTGACATTTAGACTTCAAACTTGTAACATGCAGAGGACACTTAGATGGAGAGATTATGTGATGAAATTTTTTGACCTTGATCCAATTAGGTCAAGGTCAAACGTTCATATGAAATATATTTGAATTGATAACTTGATTCCTTTCTTGACATTAGGATTGTTATTTGGAACAAGTAAAGACAACTTTAAGCCTAAATACACTACATCAATTTTTTTGACCTTGACCATTTTCTTCTTTTAAGATTAAATTAAGAAAAAAGCAAGACCAGACAATAACTTTAGATCCTATAAAAGACTTGAAAGATGCACTGCATTATTCTTTTTCACCTTCATGGTAAAACTGCATTTGTTAATGTTGTTAAAGAAGGGGAGACATGTGTTTTTTGTTAAAAAAAACAATACCCACTAGTTGATCTTAATATTGATGGAAGCTTCTAGAACATCATATAGCATCGATTCCAATGTTAAAAAGAAAAACAAGGCAATTATAACTGCATGAACATAAAAAAAAAAATGGTGTGATTGGTCTTTGAAATACATGTTATGGTAAATCATTGAAAAAAACTAGAAGTTGTGAATTTATTTATATACCGAAAGACTATCACTTATATGTTGGAAGGTTTTGCTCACCTAGCTGAGCCAACCACTCAAATGAATCTTTTTTATCGAAATTTGTCTATTGTCCATCATCATAGCCATTGTCGTTGTTGGTGTCAAAATTTTTTCACATTTTCATCTTCTTCACAAGAACTATTGGGCCAATTTCAACCAAACCTGCCACAAAGTATCTTTAGGTATACCTCAGGATTTAAGTTTGTTCAAATGAAGGGTCACTCCCTCTCTTAAGGGGAGATAATTATTTATTAGTGAAAAATTAATTACATCTTTTAAAAAACTTCTTTTCAAGAACGATCATGAAAGATCATGAAAATCATCCTCAGGTAGTGTTGATTCAAGTTTGTTCAAATAATGACCCCCAGAGGAAGGAAGGGGCCACAATGGGGTCAATCTAATTGAAATTAGATGTTAATTCCGCTCGCATACTGGCTACACTAATATCTAACAACATCCAATTGAGGGTCATGTCAGAAGTCAAATTCTATCAAACAGTCAAATCGTCACCTGCAAAATCATCGTAAACTATATTGTTAAAGCGAATAACTTTTATAAGTCAAGAGCTGTTCCAAATTTGACCTCTGATGTGACCCTCTTTGTGATGTTGTCAAAGAGCTAATGCTATGGCCATTTGTGCTGTGTGCGTCGTGCGGTGTGCGGTGTGTGTTAACTTTTTAGAATATTGGCCGTAACTCAAGAACCCCTTGGCCAATTATTGTCAAATTTGTCACAGGGTATCCTTGGCCCAAGGGCTACCATTTATACTAAAATTAGGGATGGGACCCTAAAACAAGGGGAGATAATCACGAAAATAAACCCAAAAGTACTGGTTGCTAAAAAATCTTCATCTCCAGAACCACTAGGCAGATTTTCACCAAACTTACATACCAGGGTTAGGATATGTTGAAGATTAAAATTTGTTCAAGGCATGACCCTGGGGCAAAGGGCGTGGTCTCAAGGTCACTTCAAAATTGACCAAAATTTACACTTATTAAAAATGTTGATATTTTCCTTACTATAAAGACTAGGATCATCAAATCTTGTAAGTTGATGCATCTCAGGACTTGACATCATGTTAATACAAAAGTAGGTCACAGTGACCTACTTATTAAATTTTATGGGCTTTTGTTTTCAAATTGATTTGGAGGCATATTTTCGACACTTTAAGGCCTATGATCATAAAACTTTGTCAGTTGGTGCATCTTGGGTCCACAAACAACATCAACTTAAAAGTAGGTCATTGTGACCTACTTTTTGAATTTTATGGCTAATCTTTTCTAAAACATTTAATCCCATTATTTCAGACACTGAGAGGTTTTAAGAATCACTAATCTTGTAAGTTGATGCATCTAGAGGCCTTAAAACATATTTATCAAAAAGTAGGTCACTGTGACCGACTTTTTTGAACTTTGCAGGCATTTGTTTTCAATTTGGTTAAAAGGCATATTTTGAATACTATTAGACCTATGATCATCAAATTTTGTCAGTTGATGCATCTTTGGTCTAGAATCATTAATTTGTAAGTCGATGCATCTTGGGTTTTCGGAGATTAACAATCAAAAAGTAGGTCACAGTGACCTACTTTTGACATTTGATTGCTATATTTTAGTATCCCAGGTACTTATTGGCTTAGAATCATCAAACTTTGTCATTCGATGCATCTTGGGTTTTTGGAGCATGTCGACCAAAACGTAGGTCACAGTGACCTATTTTTGACATTTTATGGCTAGTTTTATGTATCTCAGGTACTAATTGGTTTAGAATCATCAAATTTTGTCATTTGATGCATCTTAGGTTTTCGGAGCATATTGACCAAAAAGTAGGTCATGGTGACCCACTTTTGAATATCTCAGGTACTGATTCGCTTAGAATCATCAAACTTTGTCAGTAGATGCATCTTGGGTTTTCGGAGAATGTCGACCAAAAAGGTAGGTCAAAACGTCTGTCAAAGTGACCTTCTTTTGTCATTTTATGGCTATATTTAAGTATTTAGGGTACTTATTGGTTAAATATCATCAAACTTTGTTATTTGATGCATCTTGGGTTCTCGGAGAATGATGATCAAAATACAGGTCACAGTGACCTACTTGTGACATTTATGGCTATATTAAAGTATTCTAGGGTACATATTGGCTTAGAATTGTCAAACTTTGTCAGTTTATGCACCTTCGGTTTTTGAAGAATGTTGACCAATAAGAAGGTCACTGTGACCTACTTTTGAATATCTCAAGTACTTATTTGCTTAGAATCATCAATCTTTGTCAATTAATGCATTTTGTGTCCTCATAAAATTTCAATCAAAAAGTAGGTCACCATGACCTACTTAAAGTATTTTTTAGTTACATTTAAATATCTTCAGCCCTAACTGGCTAAGAATCATCAAACTTTGTCAGTTGATGCATCTTGGGTCTTGGGATCGATTGTATAATTTATCAGAAGAGCGATTCAAGGCCCTTGGGCCTCTTGTATGGTAGCATCCTTAGGTAGTAGATTCAGGTTTGTTCAAATCATGACCCCTTGGGGTAGGGCAGGGCCACAATGACCGATCACAGTTTTACATAGAAATATATAGGAAGATTCATTAAAAATCTTCTCCTCAAGAATAGTAAAGCATAAATGTTCATATTTATAAGGAAGCATCCTCAGGGAGTGTAGATTCAATTTTATTCAAATCATGACCCCTTAGGGTAGGGTAGGGCCACAATGGCTGATCAGAGTTTTACATAGAAATATTATACAAATATTGATTGGGGTTGAGGGCAACATTGATTATGTTATCCCCGAGGAATGAAATATTGCCCAACGTGAAGCAGAGGGCAATATTTTTTTTCCGAGGGGGCTAACATAATCAATGTTGCCTTAAAAACACAGTTATTATAATATCAATACTAAAATATTAAACCAATTGTTATTAAGTTATGGCCATTGTTATAGCTTCTCAAAAATACTTCAACATCCAAGATCAAAATGTCAATATTGTTTGTATGTGTGGGGAGGCCTTGTTGAATTGAATACACTTCTGAAACATAAAGGTGCTAATAGTAACTGCTCAAAAGTTATTCCCAGGGTTAAAATGGGTCAAATTCCAAGGTTAAGGTCAAGAGGTAAAATATGTAACCAATATTTATTAGCTCTTCTGAGCCAAAGGCTCAAAGAGCTTAAATGCTATGGCCATTTGTGCCGTGTGCGTCATACGGTGTGCGGTGTGTATCAACTTTTTAGAATATGGGCCATAACTCAAGAACCCCTTGGCCAATTATTGTCAAATTTGTCACAGAATATTCTTGGCCCAAGGGCTACCATTTATACTAAAATAAGGGGTGGGACCCTAAAACAAGGGGAGATAATCACGAAACCAAAAGTACTGTATGCTAAAAAATCTTCTTCTCCAGAACCGTCAGGCAGATTTTCACCAAACTTACATACAAGGGTTTGGATATGTTGAAGATTGAAAATTCTTCAAGGCATGACCCTGGGGCAAAGGGCGTGGTCTCAAGGTCACTTCAAAATTGACCAAAATTTACACTTATTAAAAACGTTGATATTTTCCTTACTATAAAGACTAGGATTATCAAATCTTGTAAGTTGATGCATCTCAGGACTTGACATCATGTTAATACAAAAGTAGGTCACAGTGACCTACTTTTTAAATTTTACGGGCTTTTGTTTTCAAATTGTTTTGGAGGCATATTTTGGACACTTTAAGGCCTATGATCATAAAACTTTGTCAGTTGGTGTATCATTATGGGTCCACAAACAACATCAACTTAAAAGTAGGTCATCGTGTCCTACTTTTTGAATTTTATGACTAATCTTTTCTTAAACATTTAATCCCATTATTTCAGACACCGAGAGGTTTTAAGAATCAGGCATTTGTTTTCAAATTGTTTAAAAGGCATATTTTGAATACTATTAATACTATTAGACCTATGATCATCAAATTTTGTCAGTTGATGCATCTTTGGTCTTCAGAAAATGTCGACCAAAAAGTAGGTCACTGTGACATACTTTTGACATTTTATGGCTAATCTGTGTAGTTCGGGTACTAATTGGCTTGGAATCATTAAAATTTGTCAGTTGATGCATCTTGGATTTTTGGAGATTAACGACCAAAAAATAAGTAACGGTGACCTACTTTTGACATTTTATGGCTATATTTTAGTATCTCAGGTACTTTTATTGGCTTAGTATCATCAAACTTTGTCATTCGATGGATCTTGGGTTTTCGGAGCATGTCGACCAAAGAGTAGGTCACAGTGACCTATTTTTGACATTTTATGAATAGTTTTATGTATCTCAGATAATAATTGGTTTAGAATCATCAAATTTTGTCATTTGATGCATCTTAAGTTTTCGGAGCATGTTGACCAAAAAGTAGGTCACGATGACCCACTTTTGAATATCTCAGGTACTGATTGGCTTAGAATCATCAAACTTTGTCAGTATGCATCTTGGGTTTTCGGAGAATGTTGACCAAAAAGGTAGGTCAAAACGTCTGTCAAAGTGACCTACTTTTGTCATTTTATGGCTATATATAGGTATTTCAGGTACTTATTGTTTGAAAATTTTCAAACTTTGTTATTTGATGCATCTTGGGTTCTCGGAGAATGATGATCAAAATATAGGTCACGGTGACCTACTTGTGACATTTATGGCTATATATAAGTATTCTAGGGTACTTATTGGCTTAGAATTGTCAAACTTTGTCAGTTTATGCACCTTGGGTTTTCGGAGAATGTTGACCAATAAGTAGGTCACTGTGACCCACTTTTGAATATCTCGAGTTTAGAATTGTCAAACTTTGTCAGTTTATGCACCTTGGGTTTTCAGAGAATGTTGACCAATAAATTGGCTTAGAATCATCAATCTTTGTCAATTAATGCATCTTGTGTCGTCAGAAAATTTCAATCAAAAAGTAGGTCACCATGACCTACTTATAGTATTTTATAGTTACATTTAAATATCTTCAGCCCTAACTGACTAAGAATCATCAAACTTTGTCAGTTGATGCATCTTGGGTCTTAGGATAGATTGTATAATTTATCAGAAGAGTGATTCAAGGCCCTTGGGCCTCTTGTAAATTCATATATCCATGGAAAGGACTTGTCACAGTAACGTATGAAAGCCCTCGCACAAAATTTCATGCGTTATGGACAAGGTAAAAATTACAAAAATTCCTCAGAAATTGAAATCTTACTCCAATGTCAAGATATCAAATATTTTGGTACACAATGAAAGATCTTCAGGGAAAACATAAATTATGTTGAATATGAAAGCCATAGCCCCAACAATATAAAAGTTTTGGACAATGTTAACGTTTTTATGGACAAACAAACAGAATCATAATGGTTGACTACAACACAACTTTAATTTTTTAGCATATTTTTCATTAAGTACAAATTCACATTATACTTGATTGAGAAGAAAATCTGTTTCTGCGTTTTTCTTTAATTAATGCTCAAAAATGTATAAAAAATGCAATTTTCCAAAAATGGTCAATTTAGCAAAACATTGAGATTTTAGTGATTAAATTAGATACAATGGTGATAGACAAATGTAAATAACTTGCATCATTTTTGTTGCTTTCAGTCTTGTTCTTAAGCAGATATATTTATTTTATATTCAAATTTATCGGTTGTTTAATTATTTTTGTTTAAAAATTTCAAAAACAGTGCTGTGAGAGGCGTTCAGGGGGCCAAATTTAGCCATGTGTGGTAACCATGGTTACGGCACTCCCAATAAAAATATTTTTGCTAAATTTCAAGAAAGGGTGTTGTATAAGTAATAATTATAAAATTTGATCAAAATTGGTGTCATCACCTTTCCACCGATTATTGAGAAATTTTGGTTCTTATAGAGAACGTGCTATTTTTGAGTGAAAAACTATGGAAAATATTGTTAATCATTAAAATGTGTGTACAGACACTGTGACATTATATCAAATGGATCTGCTTCTGCATGACTAGATTTGCAGACACCTGGGATGCAGAGATTGGCCAACTTCTGGATAATAAGAATAGCAAGAACACATCAAATTTTCACCCATACCCTCGAATTTACATCCCCACGAATGTTTATTTTTTTAACATATAGATTCATTGAACCATATTTATATTGAGTAACCACAAAATTACATACCCATGCATGAACAGGTAAAATTTTAATGCTTACCCATGAACATTGACCCCCCACGAATTAAAATGATTCCACAGAAGTGTAGATTCAAGTATTCAAATCATGACCCCAATGGTAGTGGGGCCACAATGGGTGATCAAGGTTTTAAGTAGAAACACATTGAAAAAGTCATTAAAATTCTTCACAAGAACATTAAAGCCATGATTGATCATCAGTATAAAAGCATTACCCCAGTTATATAAATATAGATTTAAGTTTGTTCAAATACCATCCCCCTCCCCTTTTGAGCCCACTTTTATATTCAAACTTTTTTATTCTGAACTGATTTTTAGCTCACCTGAGCCGAAGGCTCAAGTGAGCTTTTCTGATCACATTTTGTCCGTCGTCCGTCTGTCCGTCCGTCTGTAAACTTTTCACATTTTCGACTTCTTCTCAAGAACCACTGGGCCAATTTTGACCAAACTTAGTACAAAGCATCCTTGGGTGAAGGGAATTTAAATTATTAAAATGAAGGGCCAAGTCCCCTCTTAAGGGGAGATAATCAAGAAAAGACAAAAATAGGGTGGGGTCATTAAAAAATCTTCTCAAGAACCACTGGGCCAGTAAAGCTGAAACTTATGTGGAAGCATCCTGGGGTAGTGTAAATTCTAAATTGTTCAAATCACCCCGGGGGTTGGGCTTGGCCACAATGGGGAATCAATGTTTTACATAGAAATATATAGGAAAAATCTTTGAAAATCTTCTTCTCAAGAACCACTGAGCCAGAAAAGCTGAAACTTATGTGGAAGCCCACTGGGATGGTGTAGATTCTAAATTGTTCAAATCATGATCCCTGGGGATAGGGCGGGGCCACAATGGGGAATCAAAGTTTTACATAGAAATATATAAATTGAGTATTTGAAAAAAAATTCTATAGATAGTTTTCAGTAGACCCAAATTAACAAGAGTTATTTCCCTTAGGCCGCCATATTGTGGGTCAACATGCTCATATTCCTTCATAATTCAACCAATTTTAACTTTTTATACTGGCTATTGAGGGCTGGGAAGCATTGTTTTCCTGACAATTATACATTTGTTAGAGCCTGCTTTATTTCATAATGTTTATTCCATAACGATTTTCCCCCAAATATTTCTGCTACACCCTCGTATATTTGGTAGGACAAAGAAGGAAAATTTCCTGTTTGACCCACAAAATGGCGGCCAACGGGAAATAACTCTTGTTAATATGGGTCTAATGAAAACTATCTATTGATAAATTTATTTTATTAACTAAGGAATAAAGAAAATATTGCAAAAGAAATTTATTTTTAAAAAAAATTAATTTAGATTTTTCTTTTATTTGACAAAAAAAAATTATTTTAGATTTTTCTTTGATTTGAAACAGATCTAAAGAATCCTATACAAATTAAAGTTCTGCAGGGATATCTTGAGAGCCAGGAGGTAAGATAAAGAACTGCGAACAATAGTATTGTTCTCCCGGAACATGTGGAGGAACATATGTTTATTGACAAAAAACAAAAAAAATGCTTATATATATAATTTTCCACCAATTTCAAAGCGATTTACAACTGAAACCTTATGTTTTATTAATCCAACTTGAAGACCATTTCAAAAATATGGTTATGCTTGAAAGTCCAATTTCAATTGAAAATATCGTCAACCCCACTTTTTTTCAAGAGCTGGAGTTATCGCCCGTACAAAACAGTCCGGGCGGCTTAGACACGGCTCAGGCACGGGTTCCGTTCCATGAAACCCGTGCTTATAGCATTCCTGCTCCTATGTAAAGTATGTATGGAAAGCCATGTCTAAAAGTGGTCAAGGCACGGACATGGCACGGGATACTGGCTGAAATATTTAAATGAGATCACACAGTTTTACAAAACCCGTGTCAGAAAGCTGTGCTAGTTTCCAACTCACGGATTCTGTAAAACCATGTCTGAAACCCGTGTCCTTTTCCGTATATGGAGACACAGATTTTTGGAAACGTGTCAAAAAAGCCGTGTGGCATACCATATAAGAAGTCACGGGATCTGCGTATTCGTCTAGATCTAGGTCATGGCACTGAAAGAATCTGATGTAACTGTGGAAGCCAGAAAGCCAAAATGGTGACTGAAACCAAACTAACTTCACAATGCTTTACATTTTAATGCTTAGTTTTAGAATTTTGAAAGTTAAAAATCTGATAAGAATGTGTCCATTTACTTTCTGTTAAAGATTTACTTTATCACTTACAATCCATGATATTTTTTAATTTAAGATTTTAATGATAATGTATAGTTAAGTTGAAAATTAATTAATCTATAGCTAAGTTTGCACAATCTGAGACAGAATTTAGTTTAAATAAAACTTTAATTAGCACAGTGATGACACATAATATATAGGGATAGTGAAAGTCCTCCAAAAGTCATTCAAATAAACAAAGACTATTTCATCATGTTCATTGTCAACATTGCAATACAGAAAAGATATAATAAAATTGACTTATTTATTCTATATTACACTTACTGCATTTAGTTCAAAAGTGAAGAAATCATCCTGACATAAATACAATTCCAACTGACATCTATTAGTTTAATATCCTTTAAATAGAGCAAAAAAGACACATTCTTAGCTCATGACCATGAATCCCTCCAATTTAATTTTCAAATAAAGGAAGTTATGATTGAGCATTGTCAGTAAAAAGCCGTGAGATATAAATAAATAGTTTGAAGCAAAACCCGCTTGAGTTAAAACCCGTCTCCCTGGGACACTGATTCCGTGCCTCCACACGTGTTTCTGTGAGCAAGGATTCCTCAATTTCAGACACGGAATCCATGTCCGTGTCTTGAACATGCAGATCCCGTGCGGCTTTTTAAAAACCTATGCAGATTCCGTGTCTAAGCCGTGCCAATTCCGCCTCCAACTTTCGTACGAGGGGATAATTTACTAGTAGTTAGCGCTGGTATTAAGACAATTCATCAATTTCCATTGAACTGTTCTTTGTATTAAACAAATAATTTATGGACAAATTGCCATATATATTGAATAAATGGTTGCAAAATGCATTTCTTTATTGTATGGATCTCAATTTCCTATCTACTGTTTTATTAGCTCACCTGAGCCTCAAGTGAGCTTTTCTGATCAAAATTTATCTGTTGTCTTCCTTGTCATAGTCGTCATTGTTGTCGTTAACTTTTCACATTTTCATCTTCTCAAGAACCACTGGGCCAATTCAACCAAAAATAAAATCAAGATTTACTCATAGATAAAACCAACAGTTTTTGCATTCTTCTGTTTAGAATTCAAAACAAAATTGTACCAGGGTACTTCACTACATAGAAAATTCTGTTGATTGCATGGAAATCATATTCCGTACCATACCTGACTAGTTCAAAAGTAGTGGTAATGAGTTGTTTTCGGCTGATTCAATATGTAGCGGTAATGTAGTGATAATGATCAGTCGAAAATTTGAAAAAATGTGGCGGTAATGAGTTGAAATTTTTTGGCAATGTAGCGGTAATGTTGACCTACCGATACTTCATAGTTCAATATTGTTAATACCCAAGCTGACCAAGTAATTACACCTGTGTTTAATGTAGAAATTTTTTAAGTTATCCTTTTGGCTTTGTCAATAAAATATGTTCAATTCAATTCACACCTTTCTTTCATTAATACTAATAGATTCAAAAATCTTTTTAGGTACACTGTCAATCAAAGAAATTTGTGATTTTTAGAATTTGCATCTCAAAGGAACATTAATTGGTGTTAAAAATTTTTAAAAAAATTAAAAGTATATCTAAATATTTAGACGGAAAACAAAATGTTGCATTACATACATGTGAATTAATTGAAACCCCAAAACTCAAACTTTAAAATGACCCTGTAGTATTTTCCCTTCAGTATGTATATCGAGCCAAACAAGGTAAATTGTTAAGAACTAATTCAAGTATTTTAATTTGAAATGAATATTGATTATAGCTAGAAATTGAGAGAATTTACTTATTGCCTGGTCAATGTACATGATAATAAGCATTTCTGGAGGCATAGAAGAAGATTATATAATACAAGTTGTAATTTTATTTTATAACTTTTGCTCATAAACAAATTTTTACACACTGAAAAATATTCACTAAATATCATCAAAACTCATGATTTTATGAACTTTGTTTTACTAATTATAATCATAAAGGAATAAAAAATTAATCATGATTACAAAACTTTTTTCAGAGTAAAAGATAAAATTACGATTACTTGTAATCAGATAAATGTACGATTACTGATTAATTATGATTACTCAGCAAACTGTAATTGATTACAGCTGATTACAATTACCCCATCCTGCTGAGCCAAAGGCTCATTAGTAAGCTTTTCTAACCAAGAATTGTCGGTTGTCTGTTGTTGTTGTTGTTGTTGTTGTTGGCATCGTTGTTGTCATAAACTTTTCACATTTTCATCTTCTTCTCAAGAACCACTAGGCCAATTTCAAACATTAACTTGCCACAAAGTCTCCTTGGGTGAAGGGGATTCAAGTTTGTTCAAATGAAGGTCAACACCTTCTTCCAAGGGGAGATGATTATGAATTAGTGATAAATTACTGGCATCTTTTAAAAATCTTCTTCTCAAGTACCAGTGGCCCAGAAAAGATGAAACTCATGTGGAAACATCCTCATGTACAAGTGTTGATCAAAAAGTTCGCAAACTATCTCTATTTTTACAAAACCACTATTCAGATCAGAATGAAATTTGACACACCATATGTTTTATAAATAGCAGATGAAAGTAAAGATTTTCTCCAGCATTTTGACGTCGCAATGTGAAAATGATGTCAATATGTAGGTGACTCTTGACGAAAAAATGGTTGTCAGTCTTACTCAAGCAACGAACGGCTGTAAAGTTTAACGCATAACTTGGAAATTCCTTTGAAGTATCTTAAAATAATTATACAAGGTTTATGAAGACAATATACTTTCAAGATGTTCATTCATAAATTGGATTGATTGTTTAATTTGTGAAAGGGCGATGGTTAAAAATGATGTTTGTTTTGTAGCCCAGCAAAAGCAATCTTGGGAAGAGATGTGTCCTTTGTTAGGCAATTTCTTATGAAAGATTGCAAAGTAACAGCTAAACAAGACGTGTTTGTGAAACGCTGATGCCCCCGTATGGCAACATAGCAAAGATTAAAATTTTCGTTAATGCAAATTCAATATATTGGTACCAAAAGTAGGGTATTCTAACTGGAAATACAATTGTGAAGTATGAAAGTAGGCCAAGGTTAAAATTTTTTATAGTACAGAAATCTTCAAGGTCAAGGTCATTTGTATCCAATGAAAGGTCTTCTCAGAAGGATTACATAAGATATGGCCAAAGTATGAGATCACTAGCCCTTATTATTCAAAAGTTATGGCCAAGGTAAAAGTTTGTTTAAGTACAAAATCTCCAAGGTCAAGGTCAAAAGGTCAAGGTAATTGTTATTCAATGAAAGGTCTTGGCACATAAAATACTTATGTGAAGTATGGAATCCCTAGCCCTAACTGTTCAGAAGTTATGGCCAAGGTTAATTTTTTTAAAGTAGGTCAAACTCCAAGGTCAAAGTCAAAAGGTCAAAAGTCTTGCTATCAAATGAAAGGCTTTGTCTTAAGGATTAAATGTGTAAAATATGAAAGCATTAGCCGTAACCCTTTAAAAGTTATGGTCAAAGATTGCTTTTTAAAGGTTGGTCAATATTCAAGGTCAAAGTCAAAGGGTCAAAGTTCTTGGTATCCAATGAAGGGTCTTTTCACAAGGATTACATATGTGAAGTATGAAAGCCCTTAACCCTTACTGTTTAAAAGTTGTGGCCAAGGTTAAAGTTTTTTCACAAGTATGAAAATCTCCAAGGTCAAAAGGTCAAGGTTGTTGGTATCCAATGAAAGGTCTTTCCACAAACAATACATATGTGAAGTAAAATTTCCTGGTGTTTACTGTTCAAAAGAATTGGCCAAAGTAAAAGTTTGGAATTTTTGTGTAAAAGTGGGTCAAACTCCAAGGTCAAGGTCAAAAGGTCAAATTTGGTGGTACCCAAAGAAAGTCTTGTCAAAAGGAATACACATGTGAAATATGAAAATCATAGCTCCACTGAATCAAAATTATGAGCAAGGTTAAAGTTTTTGTGGACAAACAAACAAACAGAGAGACAGACAGAGAGACAAACAGACAGACAGACAGACAGACAGACATGATAAAAACTATATACCCCCAAAACTTTGTTTACGAGGGCATAAAAAATGGTTATTGAATATTTTAACAATAATTCCTGAAATTATATTGTTTGATTTAGACCTTTAACATATAAAATATGATAAAAAAGTCTCCACAACTTTATCTATATTTGTTATTACTTTGCCTAAAACAGAGAACTTGGGTTGTAATGGTCACCATGTTCTTTTTGGGAAAGGATATCCTATCCAACCATCCTATTTCCGAGACAGTTATTTCTGAAAAATAGACTGTTCTCGTTATAAAATTTAACTTGCATAGATATAGGATTTTACATGATTTGTAGTTTGATGGGATTTTTATCCAATGAGTTGTGTGTTTTATATCCCCGAGCCTTGGCGAGGGGATAAAACAACACACAACAAGTTAAATAAAAATCATGTTTAACTACAAATCATGTGAGATTCTTTTATCCCATGTTTTTTACACCACAAATAATTTTTAACACTGTTTTTATATAGGACTCAACTTCATTTCACTTCATCATTCTAACGCAAAACCCATTCTGATCAGATGGCACAACTGTGTGATATGAAAACAATATCACATGAGCTATATCAACAGGATAAAGGGTTAAACATGAGATAAAAAGAAATATAGGACTAGGAAAAATATTTTAGCGTCCATGAACAGAATGCTTCAGAGCATGTCACTGTCGCCTCACTCGCCTGGATCATGTGATTCGTGCATGGGCAGAACAATGGCAGATATGCATTAAAATAAGAGAGTGTTAATACTTTAAAGAAAGGCTTGGTAGGTTTTACATTTTAACATAGTTCGATAGTCATTATAAATACGAGTAAAATGATATACAGCACATCTACCATCTCCCTTGCTGATTAGAGATATTACAAAAAATAGCTTAGTTTACACCTGTGAGCTCGCACTGAAATTAGCTGTTTACTGGAAATGACGTGTGTGACGTCACAAGTGTGACATACAGAATATTGTTTAATCTAAAATGAAGAGCGAACAAGCATTAGTTCATGTAAAATTTTAGAATCAAACGCCTTTAACGCATGCAGGCAGTACGTTAATTTTATTTTCTGATTACTAGGCCTAATTTCATCTCTGGCAAAAACAATATAGTTCCGGACGACATGTTTAAATATTTGAATTAAATGGTTTGATTACCCCCCCCCCAAAAAAAAA
>PRKT01001029.1:70797-124236 GCA_003671525.1 Saccostrea glomerata | reverse complement strand
CCCCCCCCCCTTCTAAAAAATACATCGCTCATATATTTGATATAAGAAGTGCCAGATCATTGTTTTGAAGTTCACATCATCAGTAAAGTGCAGGGTGCATGTAGATTTTTTTTTCAAACCTCATTAGTTCCGTATTCTTTCTCAGTCATAGATGGCATTTGCAGAGGATCATGATAACTTGATATTTGGAAGCTGTGCACCCGGTTTCTTAGTGTTGACATAGACCTATAGTGTATCTCAATTTACATCACGATTGTATTTAATCACTGCTTACATGTATATTTACGCGTGTGAACTCCTGCCTGTTGACTTCCTTTTTTATCTCTGTAAAATAACCTTTAAAAAGCCATTTCCCACAAATGAAGTTCCTTTCTATACCTGTCTGTTTACGGCATATGATTTTTTTTTCAATCAGGAATGAAAGAAATTTCGACATTTTTATTTTAAGATTTACCCACCCTGTCATAACCTGACTATAAGAATAAAAAATTAAATAGGATTAAAAAAAATTTAACTACGTTTTTTTTCCCTTTTTTAAGCCCAAGATTGCCGATTATGCATAATGATCTGTAGGGCTGGGTATTGAAATAAATTTTTCGATACGATACATATTGCAATACAGAGGTGCGATATGCGATACATATTGCCGATACAGACAAATGAGAATTTACTATTTTTTGCATGTTTTTTTAAACTGTTAAAGAGGTGATAGTACTTTTTTATTAAAGCATAACTTTAAACCGATTACCGATATATTGATCCAGCCCTAATGATCTGTCTAAATCACAAATAATTCAAACTTTTGATTACAGTCACAAGCTACCGTGTAAATATCCACTCTGTTCATTGTATTGTAAGCTTGACCTGTTATTGGAGAGGGTATCTATAGGCTTAGCCTGTTGCCAAATCTACTCAGTTTACACTGAATAAATATTGTTCAAATTATATTGTTTGGATTTTCAGGAGTGAGACCCATTTCACACCATCTTTACTTAAATTTTCTTGTTCTCCTTGACACTGAATATGAATTTAATTGATTATTTAATTTACATGTATGTAACTGTGTATCAACTTTTATATTACCGTAATGTTTAGATTGGATATCTGTAAGGTACCGGTAGAATGTCAGCCGGGACCCTTGACTTGTTCAATATTGAATAATATTTTGCATGAAACAACGTACAAACACGTGAATAAGGTGGCACATAAAAACAGATTATACATGTCAATTATATTTTAACAATTTTAGTATACTCTGAAAGTCGAATTTAACATTCCGACTTCGAATTGATCGATTGTGTTGCATCAAGCCTAGATCTCTCCTACATACGTAACCTGTTTGTTTTTCTTCTTTTCTTTTTTTTAAAAGCTAAACAAATTTAATTCTTAATGATTTTGGTATGAGTATAAAAACATTTTTTTTTCTTTTTACAAAATTGTAAAACATACAAATTTTTATCTTTTAAAATTCATACCACTGCAAGCACCGAAGTAACGCGACTTTGTTCTAAATTAATTTTAAAAAGTCATGCATCCATTTTTACTGGAGGAGCTGGGGTCATTTGTTTAAAAAAAAAACATGGCATATCATAAAAAAAAGAAAATGAAAAAAATATTATAAAACCACAACAATTAAATGAAAAAATGAACGCAAAATTAAAATCAATAGGGACTAACATTATTCATGTTTTCAGCTGTTTAGGCCTTGATAGTTAAAGTTTTAGGGGGGGGGGATGTTAAATAGGTAATGTGTTGAATTGTGTTTTTATTTAATAAATTTTTTAAAATATGATTTAAAATGCTACTTGAGAATATTTCCTTTCGTTTTACTCACATACCAATCAATAGTACAAACGTAAATAGTATGTGAACGATTTGCTTCCTCGGGTTCCACATCGTTTGTGGTCGATTCTTCTTTGTTAGATCTAGCGTAGGGCTCAAAACGAAAGGGTTCTACTCCCAAATTTTTTATATTATTGCACAGCAATGAATCCTCATCAAAACTTGACGATCCACAAGAAATTTCTAGCGATTCTTTCTCTAATGGACTATCAGAATTATCCGAAACAGCGTTAAAATTCTGTCATTTATTCACCTCTCACTTGAGGGAAGCGAGACACACTTATGACGTCATTGAACTTGATTGCATTTAAACCGGAAGTGACATTATCAAGGATTATTGATCGTTTTCACAGGTGCAAATGCAGACGTTCAACATTGATTATCTTTGAAACGGCGGTACCGATTTTAGTCTGGTTTTCGCCAAAATGTTTTATAAAGCAGGTTTAGTGAATTACGTTGATGGGTAAAAGTACCGTGGCCTATCTTTAAAAAATAATGAATACTGAAACCTTATTTTATTTGTTTTATGTAAGTTAAATATTCAATTTGTTTGTGAACTTTTTGATCAACCCTCATAGTGTACATTCAAGTTTGTTCAAATAATGACCCCTGGGGATAGGGTGGGGCTACAATGGAGATCAAAGTTTAACTTAAGAATACATGTGAAAAATCTAAAAAAAAATCTTCTTCTCAAGAACCACTGGGCCAGGAAAGATGAAACTTATGTGGAAGCATCCTCATGTATTGTAGATTCAAAGAGCGATACTGTAGATCACTAAATTTTCGCGACACCTTATTTTCGCGAGATAGTCATTGACTCTTGATAAGCGAGACAAAATTTTCATGAATTGTGGTTATTGCTCTATAAAATCTTATGGAATACTATTATACGCGAGAATTAAATTTTCGCGAGCACACTGTCTCGCGTAATTACGCGAAAATAAAGTTCTAGCGAATAAAAAGCGATTTACAGTATATGGTAATTGTCTCAATTGGCCCCTTAAAATGAATATCTTAATTTTACTTTATATATAGCTTTAATTTGTACAGATATATATGCGACCTTTATTGGTCATTTTCATTTTGTTCTAAATGCCATTATTTTAGAAATATGACATCATAAAAATCATGTTTTCCCGCTATTTTAGCATATTTTGTATAAAACTGCTTATTTTCAAGCAGTTTTTCTTCCAGAAAACATAGAGTGCAGCCTAGAACAAGCTTTACATTTTTACCAAAGATGTATCTATCCAATACTAATTAGTGACAGAAAAATGATGTATGTTCTACACTGCGCTCTATATTTCCCATAAGAAAAAAACATCAAGAAAAAGGCATATTTTTGGCTTTTTTGTTAGATAGCAAAAAAAGCATTATTTTACATGTCATTTACAGCTAGTGAGTGCATATAAATTTGAAAAATATATTTGAAATATTTCTAATATAATCTCTTCTACAAAATAAATATGAATTAAACATATTTGAATGTAATTCTAAAATGTTGATTTTTAGGGGGCCAAAATTGGCTCTTATCATATATACTCCTTTGTTCAAACCTTGACCCCTGGGGCAAGGGTGGGACCATTATGGGTCATCAAGTTAGGATTACATGGAAATTTAAACCTTTAAAAATCTTCTTCAAGAGAATAGCAAAGTTGTCCTTGGTCATTGTTATGAGGAAGCATCCTCTGGTAGTGTAAATTAAAATTTGTTCAAGGAGGAGAGTGTGGCCAAAATAGGGTATCAGGGTTTTACATAGGTACACATGGGAAAAATCATTATATACATTTTATTCTTTACAAAGCCATGATTGATCATTAATTTAAAAGCATCATTAAAGTGGATCATAACAATCAACAATAAAGCCATTATGTGTCATATTAATTCAAAAGCATTCTTAAGAAGTGTAGATTTAAGTTTATTCAAACCCCCCCCTCCTTCCTCGAGCCTTTTTTTATATAAATAAAAAAAATAAAAAATGAATTTTAAGTGTTCAATACAGAACTGATTTTTAGCTCAAGTGAGCTTTTCTGATCAAAATTTGTCCTTTATCTGTCGTCATCGTTGTTGTCGTCGTAAACTTTTCACATTTTCATCTTCTTCTCAAGAACCACTGGGCCAATTTCAAGCAAACTTGCCACAAAGTCTCCTTGGGTGAAGGGGATTCAAGTCTGTTCAAATGAAGGGCCACGCCCTCTTCCAAGGGGAGATAATTATGAATTAATGAAAAATTAAGGGCATCTTATAAAAATCTTCTTCTCTTGAACCATTGGGCCAGGAAAGATGAACTCATGTGGAAGCATCCTCAGGTAGTGTAGATTCAAGTTTGTTCAAATCATGACACCCTAGGATAGGGCGGGGCCATAATGGCTGATCAAAGTTTTACATAGGGATACGTAGGAAAAATCTTTTAAAATCTTCTTCTCAAGATCAGCAAAGCTATGATTTGTGATATTAATATGGAAACATCCTCAGTTAGACTTAATTCAAGTTTGTTCATATCATGACTCCTTGGGCAATCAAATCTTTACATAGAAATATATATATAGAAAAAATCTTTAAAATTCTTCTTCTCAAGTATTCTGTAAAAATATCATAGAAGACAAATTTCATTTTGTTTTAATTTGTCCCCTAATACAAGGACTTGAGAAGTAAATATATTAAAAGTTATTACTGGAAAAAACCATCCGCATTCAAACTAGTCCAATTACTGTAGATCACTTAATTTTCGCGACACCTTATTTTCGCGAATTTGTCATGGACTCTTTGTAAGCGGGACATAATTTTCACGAACAGTTGTTATTCCTCTATATAATCGTAAGGAATACTTTTATACGCGAGAATTAAATTTTTGCGAATGCATTGTCTCGCGTAATTACGCGAAAATAAAGTTTTCACGAATAATAGGTGATTTACAGTATTGAGTGTACAAAACTTTTCTGAGCTTTGTAACTTAGGTAAATTTCTGCATTTAGCTTTTAAGTTAAGAAATGAAAAGATGTGATTCATTCTTCGTTTGTCCAATCATTATATCAGTATATTTATTTACATTTATTTTGTGATTCAAATTTTTTATATCTAATGTAAAGATGCGCCATACCAAGTGACTTCATTATATAAACTAGGCGCTGTTTTTTCATGTATTGATACCATACCAAACCAATCATGTTTTTTCTTAATTCTACCCCCTCTCCGAAGGAGAGGGGGGTATACTGTTTTACCCTTGTGTGTCTGTCCGTGTGTCCGTGTGTCTGTGTAGCTGTCCGAAACAAATTTTCTTCACAGTTTTCTCAGCAACTACTCATCGTAGATATCAAGTAGGTATTTTACACAGGAGTCTGAAGTTTTTATTGTTAAAAAAAAAATTCCAAAACAAAATCTCACTCTCAACTACAAAACACCAGGATGGCAATATGTAATCAACAAATATATTTGGGTTTGGTCAGAAAAATTTCTCAACTACTGTAGATCACTATATTTTCGTGACACCTTATTTTCGCGAGTTAGTTACGACACAAAATTTTCGTGAGCTGTGGTTTCTGTTGTATATAAACATAAATAATACAAATATATGTGAGAATAAAATTTTCGCGAGCATGCAAACTCGTGTAATTACGTGAAAATAAAGTTCTCGCAAATAAAAAGTGATTCAGTGTCTGGAGTCTTTTTGCTATTTTACATTCAAGTTAAAAATTTCAATCTGCTTGACAACAATGGGCCATACATGACTCTTTTTCAACCTTGACAGTTCATCCTGTTCTCACTGCTACTAAACATGAGTGAATCCCAATGTTTTACAAGCACAATTTGTTTCTAATGTTTTCAGGCAGATGTTATTGTCAATGCTGTTGCTCAAGACCTTAACTTGTCCAAAGGAGTAATATCAAAGAAAATTTTGGATGTGGCTGGAACAAAACTGCAAGACGAATTATACACTAAAAAAAGACCACTTGGAATTGGAAAAGTGGTGCATTCAAAATCCTGGAACATGGAAACCTGTCAAGCTATTTGCCATGTTGTAATACCAGATTGGACACCATGTACAGACTTTTCCCTAAGGGTTTGGTGCTATTTTCATATCTCTTAAACACCCAATTTCATGTTAATGCCCCAAAAATTGATCTGATTCAAGATGTATGATTTACTACCTGTCAATCATTAAAAAAAAGGCTTCTGATTTGATTGACAGGCCTTCTGCTACCTGATAATCTGAGTTTGCATGTTTTGAAGACATTTTCCTTTAACTTACCTGCCTTGTATACACACAGGTTCAAAAAAAAATCTTATTGGTAATTTTATTTCAAAAATAATTGAGAGAAGATGATTAAAACATGACTTTATAAAATATTTGTTTTCAATCTTCACGGCTGTAGGATATTTGTGGGCAATATGTCGTCCAATTTTAAGATAACAACTTGAATTAAAAACTTCTTTCAAAGAATAGTTCTAGGTTTTACTAGATAGAACATGTCTTCACCGGCATTCGTTTTGAACATCAAGGCTCGTAAAATAAATTTTACATAGAGAAATCCAATTACAGCTTGTTACAGGTCTGTAGACATGGTTTTCCATGTGGGGGAGGGGAGGGGGGCTCCGAAAAATAAATCTACGTTACTACAGAGCTGTATTACATGTGTAACATCAGATCTATTTTTTCAATGATAGATTTTTTCCTTTTAAATCCAAAACAGTTGTCAAGTCCCAGCCATTTTGGGTTACATGTACATGTATCAAAATAGCCCCATTTTTTTTAAATGACAAAATTATAGGCCATTAGGAGATAGAATTTAACAATTTTTGCTATGAACGTATACTAAAACGCAAAAGAAACGCAACAAGCAGTAATCTACAATGTTTGATTTTTTTATCTAATGATTTTCAAAAATAAATACAGTAAGGCTAAACTCATTTTTCAGAACATCAGAGATTTGATAAAAATGTTCAATGTTCATCTCTTTACCTTACTAAGTAACAAAATATAAGACTGTTAAAACACCCCCCTCCTAGCCATTAGCCATTCAAGTAAACGTGCAAGACTACCCTAAACAACAATTGCAGCTTAATTTCTACCATCAAATAGGTTCATCAATATCAAGATCTGAGTGAAGGAATTATTCTTTGCCATTTTTGAATGTCCATTTTTCAGATGATTTGGTAGAATTTTCTCTAACTTAGAGCATTGAAGCCACCCTTGGACTTCCGGTCCAAGGATTGTCCTAAATGCATATGATACGTAGGACCCTGTTGAGGCGTAATGTAGTGAATTTTTGCGTCAGCAGCTCTCCATCACCTTTACATTGAAATTTTACAGCTAGAGCAATGGAAATGCGTACTTAAGCCATTTTCAAGAAGCCTTAGCATCGTTACAGGAAACGAAAGGAGAGTTTATTTTTTGAAATATTGCTGCATTACTTACGATGAACAGTAAAAACCCTTAAAACTCCATAAAATTGCCAAATGTTTTGTTAAACATGCAATCTTTAGGTCACCTGAGTAAACTCAGGTGACCTATTGCTATCCCTTTTCGTCCGTCTTCGTCCGTCGTGTGTTAACATATGAACATTTTCAGCTTTTTCTCTGCAACCACTGAACCAATATCAACCAATTTTGGCATATAGCATCTATGGGTGAAGGGGAACAAAAGCTGTGAATTTCACGATCCCTGCCCCCCTGGGGCCTGAGGGGTGGGGCAAAGACCACTAAAATCAATGTAATCTGCTAGGGCAGGGCTAAATCAGAATATACTGTAGATCACTAAATTTAAGGGACACCTTATTTTCGCGAGATTATAATTGACTCTTTGTAAGCGAGACCTTGTTTTCACGAATAGTTGTTATTCCTCTATATTATCGTATGGAATACTTTTATACGCGAGAAATATATTTTCGCGAACGCATTGTCTCGCGTAATTACGCAGAAATAAAGTTCTCGTGAATAAAAAGATTTACAGTAGTGAAAATGCATTATTTTTTTTGAAAATCTTCTTCTCTGCTACTGGGTATTAAATAAACCAACTAAGTACAGCCTACTCCGGATATATTGAAATTCAGGGGACCATGAAAATTATTTCAATATATCCGTAATTCAATATAAGCGAAATCGTGAAGCCGCCATTTTTTTTTTCATTAAAAATTCAATCCCGATTTTAAAATAAAGAACAAACCCGAACAAATTAATTTTGTCATCGTTTATCTATAACAGTGTACAGATTACATGAAATATTAATTAGTATTTGAAAGTTATTCCCCGATCGCATTTATTTACATTTTGAAGAAAAATCACCGATGTCAAACTGTTGAGTACTGCTGAACGCTGCATGTACATGTATTTCATCGTAAGTGTTCTCGGGTTGATCTCATAGCTATTTCAAATTTAGGTTTATCATTAGCCATTAACAGTACGTATTTAATTGAAAGTTAAGGGTATTTTTTAGATCCCTGGCGGTTACTGTATTGCCTTTAGCCTAAATACTTCCGTATTATATACATGGAAACAAATTTTAAAGAATTTAGCGGTGAATAATTTTATTTCTTAAGAGCTTGCAGTATAAAAACAGATCAGGTGAAAACTTAATTATTCACACCTTTTTATATCAACTGATCAGTCAGGCATAATTTCCGTCACCAACCGTAACGACAGCCGCCAGGGAGTACTTCAATAGAACCGTTATGAAAACAACTAATTATCACCTGTGGGGACCGATCAGTGGCTTCAATATAAGCGATAATTCAATATAGCCGATTTCAATATAACCGTTATTTTAATGCAAAGAATATGAGAGTAAAAAACTGGGGATTTATTTTTATTTCAAAATAAGCGGAATTTCAAAATAAGCGAGTTCAATATAAGTGGAGTAAGCTGTACATAGTTATGATAAGCAAGAGTGCCTCTACCAAAATTGTGAATTTTATGGCCCCAGGGTCAGGGGTTCTAGTGTAAGGGTGGGGCTCTATTGATTATATAGTGAAAATACATGAATTCTTTGATACTCTTCTTCTCTGCTCCTAGGTATTAAATAAACTAACTAAGTGCATAGTTATGATGAGCAAGATTGCCTCTACAGTATTTGTGAAATTCATGGTCTCAGGGTCAGGGGTTCTGGTGTTAGGGCGGGCTCTAAGATTATATAGTGAAAATACATTAAATCTTTGGAAAATTTTCTTCTCTGTCTCTGAGTATGAAGAAGATGAACTACCTATATAGTTATGATGAGCAAGGGCCCTAATCTTGCAGAATTGTGAATTTCAAGGCATCAGGGTCAGGGGTACCATTATAGAGGGGGGGGCTGTACTTATATACTGAAAATGAATGAATTGTTTGAAATCTGCCCCCTTGGTATTGATCAAATAATTTTGAAAAGCAAGGATGCCTTTTCAAAAATTGTGCAGTGTGTGGATCTAGGCATAAGGGTCAGGGGTTCCTGTGTGGTAAGGGCACTACTGATTATTGTTGAATATTACTGATTAGTTTAAATGCAATTTTTGTTCCCCTACCCTGCCTATGGGTATTAAGTAACCAAGCTAAGCAACTGCTAAGCGTATTGTTATGATGATCAAATTATTGGTGCCTCTTTCAAATTATGAATGCAGCATCTGGCTTAAAACATGAATCAAATTCAATAACTGGAAAGGTGTTGCATAATGCTCAGGTGATCTATAAGGCCCATGGGTCTCTTGTTTATTTTTTTTAAGCAGACTCAAACTTGACTTCCGGTTATGGTATGAAAATGGTTCAACCGTTAAATTACCGATGTTTTCCAATTAAAGATATATCCATAATTTCAAAATACAAAATTCTTTACTTTACATAATTATTTCCCCCTATTAACCTAGGGTGTTGCGTTTCTTTTGCATGTCGGTATATTATAAGTCAGAGTAGACAGATCATTGTAGAAAATGTGAACGAACCTACATGAATATTCACTAGACCTAGAAGTGTTCTTTAATTGAATTTCATTTAGAAACACATGCATATAGTCCACATATTGTGGTCCTTTTTTCAAAGGACAGCAACTTGTCTTTGTATATATGAAAATATTTTCATTTCTATTTTTTTTTTCTCTGTGATAACTCTTTGAAAGTTAAGGGAGTTTATTTCTTGTTAATTCTGCCGGAATGTAAATTAGGCAGGTCGATAGGTTAGGAGCTAAGGAGGCCTAATACGCATGCGAATCTCATGCGCATCTGTCTATGTGTCTGACGCTAAGCAGGCCAAATATGCATGTAAATCTCATGCGGCTGCCTTTGTGTTTGACGTCAGTGGGCAAGGACTATTGAAATTGGCATGGAAGTCCTCATGTAATTTAAATCTATTAGCCAACATTTTTATATTTTTATACAGACTTTGAGGATAAGCTTTCAAAAATTAAGTTTAAAAAAGGCCAATTTATATGGAAAAAATAAGATATAAAGTGAAAAATAGATGCTATTTATTCTCTTTGGTTTATATCTGTTATTTCAAAGACATTCAAATACTTTCAATCTTTGTGAGATTTTTGCTAATTGTGGAGATTTTACATAAAAAAAATGACTACAAAAGATGAAATATAAATGAAATTTTTGTTATATCGAGATTTAATTTTTACCATAATTTTTAATAGATTAAATTTTTACCATAATATTTGTCATACCATAGGTAACTGGCTCGCCTTGTTCATCAATGTTCTTTGCTTTTCTTGTTCACCAATGTTCTTTGCTTTCTGTTGAACTTTAATTCAGGAAGATTTTAATCTTTTGATTTAAGGTTGTTAAAAATGTGGTGTGGCAAAGTCTTTTGTTTGGGGACAGCAAAGGATTTTCAAGTATTGCATTCCCCGCCCTTGGATGTGGAAAGCAAAAATATCCTCCCTCAAGTTTAGCGAATGCTATGATGGAATGTGTGGAAGAATTTGGTCAGGAATATCCAGACACAAAAATAAGAACTGTAAAATTTGTGATTTATCCAGATGACAAATATGTATTAAAGGTTAGTCTAATATATGTAGTTAGCATCGATTTTATTAGCTATTTGCTCAAAGAGCATAATTATGCTATGGTCATTTCTGTGGGGATCAGAGGTGATCAGAGACCACAAGAGCTTATGCAATAGTAATGTGTCATATCTCAATTGTTTTAAAAAGAAAATTGGCTTAAAAACTGTAATTTTACTTACTTTTAAAGCATGTTACTTATGTCTGTTTGATTATATTCCATTTTCAGTGGTTTGAAATTGCTAAGGAGAAAGCTATGCATTCCATTTCAAGAAAAAGTATGTATATCATTTGACTACTACAAAGGATGATGTGACATAACGGCTATCTGGGGCACATATTTCTATGACAAATATTTAATCTACAATGATTTTGGTAGTTTTCAAACATGAGTGAATAAATACAATGCCTTTTGAATAGTTTCAACAGTTCAGACACATTTTAATAAGGAATACTGTAGATCACTAAATTTTCGCGACGCCTTATTTTCGCGAGATTATAATTGACTCTTTATAAGCGAGACATAATTTTCACGAATTGTTGTGTTTTCTCTATATAATCATAAGGAATACTTTTAAACGCGAGAATGAAATTTTCGCGAGATCATTGTCTCGCGTAATTACGCGAAAATAAAGTTCTAGCGAATAAAACGTGATTTACAGTACTGTATTATGTATGATTTTTTAGACCCTATCACAGCAAAATTCGGCCAGGTTTGTGACAATATGTTCCTTTATAGAAAGAGAATGGGCGGGTCTTAGTACAATAGAGGATATGCATGTCCGAGAAGTCCCTTATATGGCTGTTGTTATTATTTCACAAACAGTCATTGTCCAATCTGATGACAAAACATGCTGGTTTACTACATTAACATTTTATCACAGACACATGGTTTAGGTCAATTCACCTAGCTGTTATTCTCTTCTACATTTCAAACTTCAATAAAGGTTAGCCAAGGCTGTTTATACTTAATAATATGCAATTCTCAGCATTTACAGTTTTTAGGTCAAGAAATTAATGCACATGAAACGTGTATTCACTGATACTCGGAATACGTGTAGACCTAGTGAATTGCACACCAAACACGATACAAAACTTTAAACTATTATATTATAGTTTAAAGCCATAACAAGAACTCGTTACAAATTTTTGACAAACTTATTACAAAGTTTCTCTGGCCCAAGAGCTCTCATTTTCACTAAAAACAGTGAAGTGAGCCTTAAACATTAGAGATGATACTATTAGGGAAGTTAAAATCAAGGAACTGTTTTAATATTTTCTTCTCAAGAAAAACTGGACAGATTATCACCAAACTAAAATAAAGAACAATGATGAAGATGATTTTGTAGATTAAAATTTGTTCAAGTCATCAACCGGGGCAAAGGGTGACCATGTGGTCTCAAGGTCACTTTAAAGTTGATGAAAAATTATGTTTTGTTAAAGCTTTAATATTTTGCTAACTATAAGGTTTAGTATCATCAAATCTTGTCATTTGATGCCTCTTAGACCCTTGTTTCATATAGACTCAAAAATGGTTTAGAATTTTGCATGCATTAATTTTTAGTTAGATTTTAATGCATATCTTGGACATTTTTTAGCCTATGATCATTTATTTAAAACTTGTTAGTTTACGAGTCATGTTGCCTTGAAGTGTCTCAGCCAAAAAGGTAGGTAAGCATGACCTACTTTCTGAATTTTATGGCAACTTCTTTTCAAAACATATAGATTTTTAACAAGCTAATTCAGAGAATTTGTGTCCCCCGCTTAAGGAAAACGTAAAACATGCGCAGTTCGGGGGGAGGGGGGGGGGGGGGGGGGGGGGGGGGGGGGGGAGTCGGATCCCCCTCACTGAATTTGTAGAATTTTTAAATGTATACATGCATGTATACTGAAGCAAATAAAATATACCATTATGGATATAAAGATTATATATATCTCAGTTGATTCGATATGCAAGAGCATGACGTATGAACAATTTCTTAAACGAGGTAAATTGACGTTTTTCATACCAATTGTTAGTCCATTATTTATACACTGAATTGACGACGGATTTTTTTTTTTTTTCGTTATTTCCTAATCATGAGAACAAGCACACGGCGGGTGTGACCGGTCGGCAGGGGATGCTCACTCCTCCATGGCACCTGATCCCACCTCTGATGTTTCGGAGGTCCGTGTTTGCTCTGCTCTTATTTTGTATATTGTTTAATGGACTTTGAGATTGAATACTGTTCGTTATCTCCATATCCTTCATTGCTTATTCATTATTACGTGTATAGAAGATTCTTTTTTTATGGAATATTTATCCCACTGTAATGATGATTTTATGAGATTTTACAAGCTAGACCTCGTAAATTTTTCATTTCGTGTGCTGAATACTATTATTTAGTAAAAAAAAAGTATTTCTAAAAAAAAAAAAAAAAAAGGTCCGTCTGGGACTTGAACTCAGGACCTCTCACATGGGAAGCGAGAAACATTACCACTAGAGCATAGAATCGCTTTACATTGAATTAAGTATATGCAGAAGTGAAGTCACATACATGTATATATTCATGTTCGGTATTGTCAAAATTTTACACAATCCATGGTGTTTGATTTATTTAGCCTTTATTAAACAGTTCTAATAGATGTTATAAGAACATATAGTCCGCCGAGAACCTGTTTTACACGCAATAACTCTCCTCATGCCCCTGTGCTAAATATAGCGACTTGTAATACTATAAATACTAATAAAACAAACGGGGCGGGGCACTTTGAGAGGGGTGAGAGAGGTCCTAGGGAGTTTTGGTATAAAATTACATTGCAGAAGCTCAAAATCTTCTTGAAATATCGCCCGGAAATGATAGTGTTACACACAGACAGAATGTATAAATTTACGACCTTGAACTTTGACCTTTTGACCTAAAATCAATAGGGCTCTTCATTAGGGCACAGGGAGTTGTTATGTAAAATTTCATTGCAATAGCTCAAATGGTTCTAGAGATATTGTGTGGAAACGAAAGTGTTATAACAGACAGAATTTGCTTATTTATGACCTTGACCCTTGACCTTTTGACCTTAAAATCAATAGGGTTCTTCTTTAGTCCATAGGGAGTTGCTATGCTAAATTTCATTGCAAAAGCTCAAAGGGTTCTCGAGATATCGTGTGGAAATGAAAGCAATACAGACAGACAGAAAGACGGACGGACGGACATACAAACCCAAATTAATATCCCCCACTTTTCAAGCGGGGGACAAAAAGGAGGTCATAGTGACCTTTATTTTTAGCTCACCTCAGCCAAAGGCTCAAGTGAGCTTTTCTGATCACATGTGGAATCATCCTAGGGTAGTGTAGATTCTAAATTGTTCAAATCATGACCCCCATTAGTTGGGCAGGGCCACAAAAGGGAATCAAAGTTTTACATAGAAATATTTAGAAAAATTTTAAAAACCTTCAATTCAAGAACCACTGGGCCAGAAAAGCTAAAACTTATGTGGAAACATCCTGGGGTTGTGTAGATTCTAATTGTTCAAATCTTAACCTCTGGGGGGAGGGCGGGGTCACAATAGGGAACCCAATTTTTACATTGAAATATATAGGAAAAATCTTCTCAAGAACTACTGGGCCAGAAAAGCTGAAACTTTTATGGAAGCATTCTCATGTAGTGTAGACTCTAATTGTTCAAATCATGACCCCTGGGGGGTAGGGCGGGGCCACAATAGGGAACCCAATTCTTACATTAAAATATATAGGAAAAATCTTGAAAAATCTTCTTCTCAAGAACTACTTGGCCAGAAAAGCTGAAACTTATGTGGAAGTATCCTGGGGTAGTGTATATTCTAACTGTTAAAATCATGACCCCTAGGGATATGACGGGGTCAAAATAGGAAACCCAAGTTTTACATTGAAATATGTAAAAAAAAAACCAAAAAAAACAAAACTTTAAAAATCTTTTTCTCAGGAACTACTAGCAGGCCTTAGGTAGTGTTTATTCTAATTGTTCAAATTATGACCCTTGTGGTAGGGTGGGGTCACTATAGGTATAACAAAGGGGAAATCTGGTAAAGAACAGCATGGTCAAACTACACAGGATAGCAATGTGGCCCATGGGCCACTTGTTTAACTCTACTTGTCTCTGACCAGAAGAGCTTATGCAATAGTAAGGTGTCTATCGACTTTCGGTCTAGCTGTCTGTCCATCTGTAAACAATTTTTTAAAATGCTGCATGTACTCCTCCTACAGTTTTGGTCTGATTTCAATATGACTTAGCACACAAGTAGACTGCACTAAGATACATAATTCTCTATATCGCTTTTTGATTTTGATGAATGATGGTGCTATGGTTACTAAAAATTATGATTCTAAGCCAATTAGGATTTCAAATATTAAAATACATGTACAGTGGACCTTCAGATATCCGGATGCCAGATATCCGTATGCTTCAGTACCCGGACGATTTTTCTTCTGAACAATTTTTTAACATTATTTTGTCTTGTTTAATTGGTAATTCAGATATCCGCACGCTCCACATATCTGGACAAATTGACAAGGAACCAAAGTGTCCGGATAAATGAGGCTCCACTGTATAACTATTTTCTGATTGATCTCCCATTGTGAAATATTTAAATATATCAAATACATAGGGTACCAAATTTTGCCACTAAAATTCTTTGAAATCTAATGTTTTACAATTTATCTAGGGTCCCGCTCGGCGGGCACACTATAGTGATCAGTCTGTTTGTCTGTCCATCCAGCTATCCTTCTGTCCATCTGTCCATCCAAAATCTCTTGTCCAGAGTATATCTTCCCTCTCCTTGGCCTAATCTGGCTCAGACTTCACCCACAGAGTGCCTTTGGGTAAAGGGTGTGCAGTGACCTTTTCGGGAAGTATACAGAATTTTGGATTGAACTTTGGTAGTAATGAAGATTGTTTATGTATAAATAGATTTAAATAGAAAGTGGTTATTAATGCATTTGATTTACAAGTATTTTATTAGGGAAATATGGTACCCAGTTTTAGGAGTTCCTTTATCCCTTTATGCACCCCAATTTTTTTAAGTCTGCTTTATGTGATCAAAGGCCTGTAGTTTGAATCATGAATATTTTTTAAGGTGTTTGGCCACCAAAGATTCTGGAATGTAGAAAATCAACACGAAACGGTATAGCAAAAATACAAACATTTTGCATGGAAGGAAATTTGAGGAATAAAAGATCATTTGGATGTGATGGAGTCTTCATTTTTAAACCTGCTGATACAGGTAAATGAAATAGACAATAGAAATTACCTGAAGCATTTGAATCTTGATCAGAAACTAAAGATTTTTATTTCAATTTCAGTCGAAAGGAAAGAATTCGAAAAAATGTCAGAAATCATTGACTACTTTTAGAGCAGGTCTTGCAAAAGTTTTCAGGTGACAGTAAATACCAAATTTACAACATGACAACTTGTAAATTGGTATTCACTGCCACCCAATAAATTCAAAATTTACAACATAAACCCACGCTAGCTGACCAATTACCCTCGATCTCAACCCAGAGAGCCATACTTATATCCATTTTAGCTTTTGTTCAATGCTAAACTTTCAACCCTTTGTAGTTTCTTTTTTAAACAAAGAAGTTTAAGAAAGTTGGACTCAGTTTTACATATAATTATTTTTTGTCTGATTAATTGATCACAGATTTTCAGGATTTGGTTGCACGAACGATAGTTAAATTAACTTCAAGTTAATGCCGTAACTAGCTGTTAAATTTTTAACGATTATTTACGTAACTCTCAGTTAAATTGTTGTTGTTCGAAAGTCAATTAAAATTAGTTAACTCAGATTTAATTGATGTCTTATAGTTAACTCTCTGTTAAAATCGTTCGACGCGTGCACTTCCCTTACCTAAAGTGAAAGATTACTGACGTCATAATTAAAGTGACATCAGTTTGTAAATGTGAATTTATTAAGGATATGTTAATCCTTATCAGATATTGCTTAATATATTATTAAAAGTACAGTGTAGTTTCTTCTAACATGAATTTAGCATTGAAAGATCAATTGACACTCAATATGATCAATACAGTTACAACGAATACCTGCACATGTACAGTGGACCCTCAGATATCCGGACGCCAGATATCCGGATGCTTCAGTATCCGGACGATTTTTCATCGGAACGAAATCTTAAAATGTTATTCTGTCTTGTTTAATTGGTGATTCAGATATCCGGATGCTTCACATATCCGGACAAATTGACTGGGAACCAAAGCGTCCGGATAAATGAGGGTCCACTGTACTTTTTTTCTGTATTTAATTCTAACACAAGGCGTTGAATTTGAAATTAAAAATAATAATTAAAAAAATATCTCTAAAATGGGGGAGAGGAACACCCTCACCCTTCTTCATTTTTTGTGCCTGGGGTTCATGGAATAAACGTTTTATCTACTTACAATAACATGTACCTATACATATCAATATATTGACACAGCCCTAATAATGCATTTGTACCTACATTGAAATCGGATGTTTTGCTCATGTCAGATATTTACATTATTAGCTCTTCTGAGCCAAAGGCTCAAAGAGCTAATGCTATGGCCATTTGTGCGGTGTGCGGTGTGCGTCGTGCGGTGTGCGGTGTGCGGTGTGCGTTAACTTTTTAGAATATGGGCCATAACTCAAGAACCCCTTGGCCAATCAGTGTCAAATTTGTCACAGGGTATCCTTGGCCCAAGGGCTACCATTTGTACTAAAATAAGGGTTGGGACCCTAAAACAAGGGGAGATAATCAGGAAAACAAAACCAAAAGTACTGGTTGCAAAAAAATCTTCTTCTCCAGAACCACCGGGCAGATTTTCACCAAACTTACATACAAGGATCAGGATATGTTGAAGATTAAAAATTGTTCAAGGCATGACCCTTGGGCAAAGGGCGTGGTCTCAAGGTCACTTCAAAGTTGACCTAATTTTACAATTAATAAAAATGTTTATATTTCGCTTACTATAAGGACTAGGATCATCAAATCTTGTAAGTTGATGCATCTTAGGACTTCACATCATGTTAACTCAAAAGTAGGTCACGGTGACCTACTTTTTGAGTTGGCTCGTGTAGCGAGCTACTCCCTGTCAACATAGCCATTTCAGAGCTGTAAAATTTTTCATACATCCATCAAGGTGATCCATACGCCAAACTTAGTCAGTTGATGCATCTTGGGTCCTTGAACTACGTCAACTGAAAAGTAGGTCACCGTGACCTACTTTTTTAACTTTATGACCTATCCTTTTTAAAACATTTAATCCCATTATTTCAGACACTAAGAGGGTTAGAATCATCAAATCTTGTAAGTTGCTGCATCTTGGGACTCTAAAACATATTTTAAAAAAAGTAGGTCACTGTGACCTACTTTTAGAATTTTGCAGGCATTTGTTTTCAAATTGTTTAAAAGGCATATTTTGATTACCTTCAGACCTATGATCATCAAACTTTGTCAGCTGATGCATCTTGGGACTCTGAAAAACATCAACCAAAATGTAGGTCACAGTGACCTACTTTCGACATTTTATGGCTATATTTAAATATCTTAGGTATTTATTGGCTTAGAATCATCAAACTTTGTGAGTTGATGCATCTTGGGTTTTTGGAGAGTGACGACCAAAAATTAGGTCACGGTGACCTATTTTTGACATTTTATGGCTATATTTATGTATCTCTGGTACTTATGGGTTTAGAATCATCAAACTTTGAAAGTTAATGTATCTTGGGTTTTCGGAGAGTGACGACCAAAAATTAGGTCACGGTGACCTATTTTTGACATTTTATGGCTATATTAATGTATCTCTGGTACTTATGGGTTTAGAATCATCAAACTTTGTCAGTTGATGCATCTTGGGTTTTCGGAGAGTGACGACCAAAAAGTAGTCACAGTGACCTACTTTTGACATTTTATGGCTTTATTTAAGTATCTCTAGTACTTGTCGGTTTAGAATCATCCAACTTTGTCAGTTGATGCATCTTGGGTTTTCGGAGAGTGACGACCAAAAATTAGGTCACAGTGACCTACTTTTGACATTTTATGGCTATATTTATGTATCTCTGGTACTTATGGGTTTAGAATCATCAAACTTTGTCAGTTATGCATCTTGGGTTTTCGGAGAATGACGACCAAAAATTAGGTCACATTGACCTACTTTCAACATTTTATGGCTATATTTAAGAATCTCTGGTACTTATTAGCTTAGAATCACCAAACTTTGTCAGTTGATGCATCTTGGGTTTTCAGGGAATGTTGACCAAAAAGTAGTTCATGGTGACCCACTTTTGACATTTTATGGCTATATTTATGTATCTCTGGTACTTATGGGTTTAGAATCATCCAACCTTGTCAGTTGATGCATCTTGGGTTTTCAGAGAATGTCGACCAAAAAGTAGGTCATGGTGACCTACTTATGAATATCTCAGGTATTTATTGGCTTAGAATTATCAAACTTGGTCAGCAGATGCATCTTGGGACTCTGAAAAAATGTCAACCAAAATGTAGGTCATGATGACCTACTTTTGACATTTTATGGCTATATTTAAGTATCTCTGGTACTTATTGACTTAGAATCATCAAACTTTGTCAGTTGATGCATCTTGTGTTTTTGGAGAATGTTGACCAAAAGTAGTCACAGTGACCTACTTTTGACATTTTATGGCTTTATTTAAGTATCTCTAGTACTTATCGGTTTAGAATCATCCAACTTTGTTACTTGATGCCTCTTGGGTTTTCAGAGAATGTCGACCAAAAAGTAGGTCACGGTGACCTACTTTTGAATATCTCAGGTATTTATTGGCTTAGAATTATCAAACTTAGTCAGCAGATGCATTTTGGGACTCTGAAAAACGTTGACTAAAATGTAGGTCGCGATGACCTACTTTCGTCATTTTATGGCTATATTTAAGTCTCTTAAGTATTTATTGGCTTAGAATAATCAAACTTTGTCAGTTGATGCATTTTGGGTTTTCCAAGAATGTAGACCAAAAAGTAAGTCAAGGTGACCTACTTTTGAATATCTCAAATACTTAATTGCTTAGAATCTTCAATCTTAGTTTGTCTATTAATAGTTTGTCTATTAATGCATCTTGAGTCCTCAGAAAACTACAATCTTAAAGTAGGTCACAGTGACCTACTCATGGTTTTTTTATAGCTTTATTAAAATATCTTCAGTCCTATTGGCTAAGAATTATCAAACTTTGTCAGTTGATGCAACTTGGGTCTTAGGATACTTAGGGTTAGAGGCTTCAAATACAAGTGATAGGTTGTACAATTTATCAGAAGAGCGATTCAAGGCCCTTGGGCCTCTTGTCTCTGTATAAGTTCTTCTTTCACCGCAAACAAGTTTTGAAATGATAACAATTCCACAATCTTGATTTTAATGTTTAATTAAATATTTAATGTACCTATGTAACCTCAGTTAAATCTGTTATTAAATCACAAAATTAACTAAGGTTTAACTGGTAGTTAACTTTCGAGCAACCGATTTAACTCGCTGTTAATTTTAATGTCGCGTTAGCGCAAATTTAACGGCTAGATAAATTTAACAAGCGTTTGTGCAACCAGATCCAGTGCAAAATATTTATGTATATACATACATGTAATAATTACTAAATATGAAATTAAAAGCCTTTTTATTTTGTAAGTCATGCTTTTTGCAATATTAAACTATAAAATTATTCCATTTAGTTATCCATAATTAAAGTAAAAGTGTTGTTTTTATAATGTACTGATTGCAATAAAACTTAATGTGAAAATTCTTATTCATAAAGAAAGCAGAGCTATGTCTGCTGAATGGATGGATGATGCTCTAGTTGGAACACTGATGTTAGATATTAGAGATGTGAAGAGATCCTTTATGAATGCATTAGAGGAAATCTGGACATTTGCAGGCAAAAACAGATTGACATCAATTGCCATCTGCATTGAAAATTTAGAAGACGGTTTGTAACTTTTTAAAAAAAATTTAAAGTCTTATTACCTTGTTTGAGCAAAATGCTGAAGTGTCAAGGATTTGATTCTGATTTAAGCATGTGTGTTGTCCACCTGAGCTGAAAGCTTACATGGGCTCTTTCTGATCATAGTTTCTCTGTAGTCCATCTGTCTGTAAACTTTTCACATTTTTGACTTCTTCTCAAGTACCATTAGGCCAATATCAACCAAACTTGCCACATAGTATCTTTGGGTAAAGGTGATTCAAGTTTGTTCAAATGAATGTCCATGGCATTTTCCAAGGGTAGATAATTACAATTTTTTAAAAAATTAATGGCCTCTTTAAAAAATCTTCTCGAGAGCAGCTGAACCAGGAAAGATGAACCATATATGGAAACAACCTAAGGAAGTGTAAATTCAGTGTTGTTATAATCACCCCAGGGTAAGGTTGGGTTGCAATGGACTTTCAAAGTTTTACATATTTAGGCATACATGCCAACTTCCCTGATTTAGGCTGGATCGATCCTCCTGATCTTAGCTTTTTATCCCGCCTTCCCAATTGTAAGAGAAAAATTGTCCAAATTTCCCGATTTGAAAAGTTCACCCTAAAATTTCAATTTGAAAAGTTTTCCTACCACAGAAAAACTGAAACTTATGTGCAAGCATCCTGGGTAAGTTTTTCAAATCAGGACCTCAGCGGCAAGGCGGGACCACAAAACAGAATTCATATTTAACTATTAAATATGTAGGAAAAATCTTTTAAAATCTTCTCAAGAACCACTTAGCAAGAATAGCTGAAACTTATGTGGATGTGTCCTGGGGTAACATAGATTTTAAATTAAGTTGGGTGGGGTCAGAGTAAGTACTACAAGGGGGATCTGGCATTGCCAGACTTCCTCAGGTAAGCGGTTGTGGCCCATTGGCCTTTTGTTCTCGACTTGGAGAAAATAAATAGTTTAAAAACGTTAGAAATTGAGAACATGTATGAATAATGTGGAGGACTGGAGGTTCATTATACCCCCCGCAAACGAAGTTTGGGGGGGTATATAGGAATCACCCTGTCCGTCTGTCTGTCTGTCTAGCTGCCTGTCTGTCCGTCTGTCTGTGCAATCTTGTCTGGTCCATATCTTTCTTACAGAGGGACATTAGAATCTACTACTCCACACTAAGATTGCTCATGACCCAAGGGTGTGTCATGACCTTGACCAAAGGTCATTTGGGGAAGTTCAAGGTCACTGGAAGAAAAATGTTATAATTTGTGTCCGGTCCATATCTTTCTTATGGATAAACTTGGTAGGTTCTCATTTCACACAAAGATTGCCCATGACCCAAGGGTGTGTCATGACCTTGACCCAAGGTCATTTGGAGAAGTTCAAGGTCACTGGAAGAAAAATGTCATAATTCATGTCCGGTCCATATCTTTCTTATGGATAAACTTGGTAGGTTTTCTTTTCACACAAAGATTGCCCATGACCGAAGGGTGTGTCATGACCTTGACCCAAGGTCATTTGGGGAAGTTCAAGGTCACTGAAAGAAAAATTTCATAATTCATGTCCGGTCCATATCTTTCGTATGGATAATCTTGGTAGGTTCTCATTTCACACAAAGATTACCCATGACTGAAGGGTGTGTCATGACCTTGACCCAAGGTCATTTGGGGAAGTTCAAGGTTACTGGAAGAAAAATTTCATAATTCCTGTTTGATACATATCTTTATTATGGAAAAACTTACTTCTGAAAAACCCAGCGGGGGGTATTTTGTCCCGTTTGGACAGTTCTAGTTTTAAGACTAATACACTTATATATTTAGTATACCCTGAATTGACTTCCATGAGGGTCATATTTTTTGTTTGTTGGTTAATTTTAGTTGAATCAAAGTGCTGGACTGTACAGGAGCATTTGTATGCAATATGGAAAACATTTCTTGAAGAAGTTATTGGAAAGCAAAAAAGGACATACATACAAGTCATAAGAGTAGTGTTGAAGGATGTCACACATGCCAAACTTTTGAAAGAAACTGAAGCGCCCAAAGTGAAACAAGGAAAAAGTCCTAAATGGCGTTACATTCCTGGATTTGTGAAAACAACTGCAAAACAATTCACTGGTATGTTATTTATTTGACCATGTTTTACAAAAATTAAAATTAATTTTGTTTTTGAATATGTTGAGACTTATAATTATGTTTACTCTAATATATGATGAAATACTGTATAAGTGGAAATTTTAGCGAAATGGAAATTTAGCAATTGCTCCTTAAAAATGATATTATATTTTTAGCGAAAAGTAATTTTAGCAATTTAACAATGGCTATGCTAATGTGAAGTTTTTACAAATAAAACACAATTTTTAATTTAATTTCAGCTTCAGTGATCTCGGCACTGCTAATATGCCAAAATTAAATCCTCACTGAAAATTTTGCTCATATGGTATGTAAAGTTAATGAACAGTATTCAAGCTCACAAGTCCATTAAACTAAACAAAATAGTAGTGGAGCAAACACGGACCTCTAAAACATCAGAGGTGGAATCAGGTGCCAATGATTTTCTTTAAGAAATTATTTTTCTTATCAAAATTAGATTTTGACAGAATGCATAACAAATTTTATTGTTTTTATACCCTCACAAAGAAAGTTAAGTGGGGATGTATTTGAATCAGTATGACAATCTTCTGTCTGTTTGCCTGTAGACAGGATTTTGTCCAGGCCTGTTTTTTTAAGACTTAACTGCAAGGGTTTTTCTTGAAAATTGTGCACTTATTATTCATGATGTAAAAATACCCTTAGTAATATATGACCATCATCATGATTGTATAATTTTTCTTCATTTTACGTGTTTCCCCCCATTTTATTGACTTGATAATTTTGTAATCAGATTTGAGAAAGAGAATCACAAAACTGCGAATTGTTACATTTATATAAAAAAAAACGTAAATTGCAGTTTAAAACTATGTGATCAAACTTCAAAAAATCATCAAGTGTTAATAAAAAAAATACAGGCCACAAGTTTTCCCTGTGGAATACTGTGTGAAATGTTCTTTGTTACACCTGTACACGATGTAGCACAATGTGTGTGGATTTAAAATACACAGTTTGTGCTACACTGTGTCTAGAACGCAATCTCAGCTACCGGTAATGCCTTATATTTTAATAGATTTATGTTAATGTGCATACTTCATAGATTTGATTAAGAATGAGTTGGAAATCCTACCAGACTGGAAAATAGTCAAGCCTGTTGACAAGAAAATGAGGACAGAGAAAGTGATCACTTTAGTGCTAGTTGGTGAAAAAGAAGCTGTTAAACGTGCCAAAATGGAAATTTTAAAAGTTGAGGTAAATTAAGATGCATTTCACCAAAGTGTTTCTTTTTGCATTTTATTTGAATCAAACATTCCCATCGGTGTAAAATAAGCACCTCCTTTCATTAACTGTTTTTAAAGCAAATTGGGCGGGAACCCATCTGCACCCATCCCACAGGAACTACTGACCCTGGGGCCACATCTTTCAAAAGTTTGAAAATTTTATAAATTTTATTTTATAAGATTTTCAAAGAATTCATGCATTTTCACTATATAAGTATTAGAGCCTGCCCTTACACAAAAAGCCCTGACCCAGCGGGCCCTTAAATTCCAAATTCTCAAATAGGCATCCTTCCTCCTCATAACTATGTACATAGTGGTTTAATACCCAGATGCAGAAAAGAAGATTTTTAAAGAATTAAGGCATTTTCACTATTTTATCAATAGAGACCCACCCTAAAACCAGAATCCCCAACCCAGGGGCCATGAAATTCACAATTTTGGAAGAGGCAGCCTGATTCAACATAACTATGTACTTGGTTAGTTTATTTAATAATCAGGAGCAGAGAAGAAAAATTTCAAAGAATTTATGCATTTTCACTATATAATCTGTATAGCCCCTCCCTGCCACTAGAACCCCTGACCCTGGGGCCATGAGATTCACAATTTTGGAAGAGGCAGCCTTATTCAACATAACTTTGCACTTGGTTAGTTTATTTGATGCCTACGAACAGAAAACAATTTCAAAGAATTTATGCATTTTCACTATATATTCTATATGGCCCCGCCCTAGCTCTAGAACCTGTGACCCTTGGGCCATGAAATTCACAATTTTGGAAGAGGCAGTCGTTTTCAACTTAACTATACACTTGGTTAGTTTATTTAATGCCCAGGAGCAGAAAAGAAGAATTTTGAAGAAATAATGCATTTTCACTATATAATCTATTTAGCCCCGCCCTAGCACTAGAACCCTTGACCCTGGGGCCATGAATTTCACAATTTTGGTAGAGAACTCAATGCTGATTATAATCATACCAACAGTTTGACTGCTTGATGTTCAGGAATAAAGAAGAAGAATTTTTAAAGATTGCACTAATTTTAGTGGATTTGGCCCCACCCCCAGGCCCCAGGGGGCAGGAACTATGAAATTCACAATTTTGTCCCCCTTAACCCATAGATGCTATATGCCAAATTTGGTTGAAATTGGCATATGCCAGAATTGGTGGAACTGGTTCAGTGGTTTCAGAGAAGAAGCTGAAAATGTTCAAATGTTAACGCACAATGCACGATGACGTATGAAAACAGATAGCAATAGGTCACCTGAGTTTACTCAGGTGACCTAACAAAAAACAAATCTCCCATTCTTAAAGATGACCTACTTTTGGAATTTTAAGGTTTTATTTAAATACTGTATACAGGGAAATTTTCGCCCCCGTTTTATTTTCGCCGTACCCTCATTCCGGCAAATTTAAAACGGGGCAAATTCAAAGAATACAGTAGTATTTCTTAAACAAAACTATGACTGGGCGAATTTAAAACGGGGCAAATGTTTGCAAGTGTGAAAGGGTGAAAATAAGACGGGACGAAAATAACCCTGTATACAGTAACAGGATACTGAGAGGCTTCGAATAGATGTAGGTTTTACAATCAATCAGAAGAGCTTTTCGTGGCCTTGGGCCTCTTTTTTTTGTAATGTTGTCCATTACATTGTAGATTATTGATATTGTTGTACATTCCGTTGTAGAAATTTAACAAAAAGCAAAAGTTTGTTCTTTTCAGTACATTTACTAAAATGTAAAAAAAATAATGCAAAATATTTTTCAGAAGCAATTTCCAGGAATGGCAATGGTGCATTGGAAGTATTTGAAACCTGTTGGCACATACTCTGAAACTTTATATCTGCCTAAGGAGATATGTGACAAATTGAACATTGCATGGATTTTGAAGAAAAAATTCGTAAAGCTGAACACAAATTCAGACACTCCATGCTGTTTTTATTTAGACCCAGAGAATTTTAAGTGCTCATTTAAGGAAGATGGTAACAAATTTGATTTGAAGAAGGACCTTCAGAAAGGTATCTATAAAGCATGGTCATACTAATCATGCTTAACAGGGTAGTGATTTTCTATCCCAGTGATTTCTGGTTCAAGTTCTCTATTTCCATTGAAATCCCCCTAAGGATGCTTACAATGAGTTTATCTTTCCTGGCCAAGTGATTCATGAAGAGAATATTTTTTTAAAGATGCCGTTAATTTTTCACTAACTCATACTTATCTCCCCTTGGAAAAGGGTGTGGCAGCTGTGGCCTTTCATTTGATAAAACTTGAATGCCCTTCACCTAGGGTTTATTTGTGGCAAGTTTAGTTGAAATTGGCCCAGTGGTTCTTGAGAAGAAGATGAAAATGTAAAGAGTTTATGACGACAAAAACAAGAACAACAGACAACAGGCAAATTTTAATCAGAAAAGCTCATTTGAGTCTTTGGCCCAAGTGAGCTAAAAAGAATATTTAAATTTTTTTTTACTATATGTCTTTCATTTCAATTTTTATCTCACCTGAACTGAAAGTTCAAGTGCACTTTTTTGATTACCCATTGTTCATTGTCTGTCCATCCATCTGTAAACTTTTCTCATTTTCAACTTCTTCTCAAAAAACACTAAGCTAGTATTAACCAAACTTGATTGATACAAACATCCTTGGGTGGTAGGGTGGTGTAATTTCGACCACCTGGTTAATTTCGACCATTCATAAAAATACCTATAGATATTTTGTTTATGGTGTATAATTGCATATGTACGAGGGTCATTCAAAAAGTTCATAGACTTTTTTAATAACTTTTAATTAACGTCATATTACAACCAAACTTGGTACACATATTTTAACAACAGATTCAAATATTTTGAGTAAAAACATTAGAGTATATTTTGATATTTATCACAATTATTGAAGATTTAAGACAACAAAAATGGGGTCACGGAGCAGGGTCAAAATTGAGTTATTTCCTGATTATACACTTTAAATGTTTATACCCATTAATCTTATAGATTTCACTTTAAGGAAACAAAATTTAAATACTTAAACTTAGTTTTGTTTTGTTACTTTATAAGCTAAACGGTAATGAAATAACTTGCTTAGATTAAAAGATATCAATTTCTAAAGACAGATGGACTTGATTAAAAGCAGCAAAAACCATTACGTCGAAGGACGTCATGGAGCAGCGAGAAGCATTAAAAATGTGTTTTGCGTTCGGGAAACCTTTAAAACAAACCCTGAAAATGTGGAAGGAATCATGCAATTTACATAATATGAGCCCTGCATTTGTTTTAATGGAAAATACAATCGTTGAGTAATGGAGACTTTGATTCGGGTGATGGACGGTCTGCACAGAAACAGTTGATAGTTCAAAATCTTGTCAAAAAAGTTAGTAACGTCATGAAACGTGATGTGTGCTTTACTGTTGCGCGCGGGACTTTTAAAAGCAGAGTAACACGGGTAAAGAATTTGAAAACAATGACAATCTAACTAAAGTTACTCAAATAATTGGCAGCAAATTAGCTGTCAAGTGTTATGGATACGTTTTAATTAATGGGGAAGACACTTCAAGCTGTGTATAAATGGAATAAAAACAGAGTAAGTTTGAAAAACTTTCTCGATGTTGTTTTTGACGTTACAATGTTATTAACCATGCTCTGTGGCGATAAAACATGTTACTTTTAAAACTGGCTGACATGAGTTCCATTAAATGAAATGGAACAAATGTTACACATCGATTAGATATATGTTTTTACATATAAAAATGTGTTGATCTTAAATTTTGAAAGCATTATTTAATAATGAGGAACATTGTCTACGTATTTTTTGAATGACCCTCGTATATTTATATTTTGCAAAAAGAAAACATATTTTTAATATATTGTGTCGATAATAATTTTATTTCCATGAGTGTTATTAAGGTCGTTGTTGGAAAATTACATCAAAGAAAAGGCTTTATCACCCGAAAAATTACAGACGAGCATAGTTTTAGCCACTGTGGCGAATTATCTCCTCAAAAAAATCTTGAATGGAAAGAAAATCAGTGGATATCCTTTGCATGACAATTATCAAATATGATTTTGAAAATGAAATTCATACCCTTTTAATTTATAGTATTTAGTTTTTAAAATTAAATTGCAAATCAGCTGAACAGAAATTGAAAGAAGTTATCCATACATGAATACGGCGTCAGTGGGTAACTTTGACCAATGTAAAAGGACGCAATTTACTATCTGTCACCAGAAAGAATTCATGACTGTCCGGAAAAAAAATATTAGTATAAGTATTATGTACATTAATACCTGGTAGAAACTAGTACTAAAACAGAGAAAAATCATTTGTTTTATTTACATGCGGTTAAGTTGCCTGTACATATGCCTTAACCAATTGGCAAATCGGCGTCATAGACATCTGGTGCACTCGATGTCTTCGAATTAGGTACGTTTTTTTGGTCAGTATTTTTACTTGATCTTTTATGCTGAACAGCAGAAAAATCAAAATTCATATATTTCTTTTTACTATATTAGAGCTGATGCCAATTATTTCCTTTGTATTAACCCATCGGTCAAAAATACCTCGTTTGCGGTCGAAATTACCCAACACACATATCTTGTAAATCGAACGTATTTATTTCATATTATGACCAAAAATATATACAAAATCAATATAATCTGAAGATAAAAGGTATTTCGAATGTAAAAGGATCCAGTAAAAGTTGTTGCATAACATAACAGTGACATACTTTAACAATTCTTAAGTACAAAAAAATAATCGGTCAAAATTACACCACCCTACCCTAAGGGGGAGTGAAAGTTTTTAAATGAAGAGCCAAGTCCCCTCACAAGGGGAGAAAATCAAGAAAAGACAAAAATAGGGTGGGGTCATAAAAAAATTAATCTTCTCATGAACCACTGGGCCAGAAAAGATGAAATTCGTGTTGAAGCATCCTGAAGTAATGTAGATTTTAGATAGTTCAAATCAAAGTTTTACATAGAAGTAAATAGGAAAAATCTTTCAAAATCATCTTCTCACGAACCACTGCCTGAAAAGCTGAAATTTATTTGGAATCATCCTGTGGTAGTAAAGATTCTAATTGTCTAAATAATGACCCCCAAGGGGTAGGGTGGGGCCACAATATGGTTTACAAATGGGAAGGAATTCTCATAAACACTGCATACCTGCATGGCCAAAGTTACAAAGGAGAGCAATGTGGGCCATGGGCCTCTTGTTGCTTCTTTTGTAGAATCCATGATTATTTTCATGGGGAATAAATTTAGTTTATAATAAAGTTACACCTACATGTATATAAATGATTGAAATAAAAGTAAAAAAAAAAAATAGAACAAAAAATACTGCAGATTAAATTTATATTGAAAGAGCAAGGGCCACCCAGGGCCTTGTTTTTCACATGATTTGGAATTTTGAACAGGTACCCACAGATTAAACAGTATATTGAGTCTCAATAGCTCAGTGGTTAGAACGCTGGCAGGGTACACCAGAGGCCCTGGGTTTGAATCCCGGTTGAGACTTGATTTTTCACCACCTGTGACATCTTTTATGCATTCACTAATAATATAAAATAGTTATCTGTGACAAATTATATACACTGTATAAACAGGTAGGAACACTGGGAAGAGAAGTCAAAGACCTGTATTATTGTCCCAGATTGCAGGATGGCTAAAATAGGCTAATCCTGCTGCCCAATCTCATTCACATCAGTGAATAAAATATTGTTTGAATAAATAATTATTGTCCCAAAAATAATCAATAAGGAATCAAACAAACAAAAGGTAAAGTTAAAATAAAGATTTTGTCTTATTATTTACCTGATATTTTGTATAATTTCAGTTTTGAACAAGGATCCAAAGGATGAAGTCTGTGATGATATTGAGGTAGTGTATATTATTATTTTTCTTTAAAATTGTTTCGATAAAGTTATTATACCCCATGCAACAAGTTGAATGAGGTATAATGTTTTTGACCCGTCAGTCAGTCAGTGTGTCAGTCAGTCTTGTTTTTTGTCAGTGCAACTCCTCATAAACCGCTGCACACAATTTCGTCAAACTTTGCAGATATTTAGGACACAATACGTAGATTCCTTTATTTTTCCAGAAATTTCAGCGTTTCCACTTTTGGGGGAGCGTGGGGTATGTGAGCTTGCTCACTTTTTCTGTCATTTGATATTTTACCTCTTTAGGTCTCATGATTCACTTGAATTTTAGTTTTCCCCTGTCACACTTTTGTTTTCAACCATTTGCTCATATGTTATGTTCAGTGTACCTTGCATTTTTAGTTCACATGAGTCAGTCAGGTGACCTATTGCTAACTGTTTTCATTCACAATTGCGTTGACGTGAGTCCTGTGAAAACTTTCCGCACTTTTGACTTTTGCTCAAGAACTACCAGGCTAATTTATATTTCAGAGTATCCTTAGGTAGAGGTAGTTCAAGTTAATTCAATGAAGGGCCATGCCTTCATCCTAGGGGAGATTGTAAGAATTATATGTAAAGTGAAAAATTTTAAATTGCATCTTTTGAAAATCTTCTTCTCCGGAACCACGAAAGATGAAACCTATATGGAAACATCCTCAGGTAGTGTAGACTCAAGTTTGTTAAAATCATAACCCCCAGAGGTAGGGTTGGGCTGCAATAGACAATCAAAAATTTTAGGGATGTCAATTTTACTCGGACAGCTTAGTCGAATAGTTGGATGCTTTAGTCGAACGATAGTTGAATATTCGTTTTAATTTTAATTATTTTTTCATATCATCTTCACTGTTTGTTTTTAACAGACTGATTTAAACAATATTTATTCAGTAAACTGAATAGATTGGGCAACAGGCTTAAGCCTATAAATACCCTCTCTATACCACAGGTCAAGGTTACAATACAATGAATAGAGTATATATATACAATGTATATTTAGATATGTATATAGTAAACAGACTAGTTTACAGTATTTAATCTACGCTATCACCATTATACAACAAATTTCTGAATTGTAAACATGTACGTAGTACAATAAAAACTGTACATCAATATGTATCTAATGTATTTAATTTCAAAATTGATATATTAGCTGCACATTTTATCTAAATGCAAGATATCAAAAGCTTGATTTGTCCTTTCCTTACATAAGGGTAGTACAGGTACTCCATAATTGAAGCCAGTGTCTATGTGTCCATCAATGATCGTTGACAGGTAAACAATTAGAGCGTCTCTTATAAAAACAAAGAGAGAGAGAGATAGCTTGGGATAAATTTTAATTATGAAATTTTGTGCAAACAATCAATGATTGCATGAAATTAATATCAGAAGAAGAAAACATGGTTTAATTACTCTCATAACTGACCCCAGTTTACATGTATTTTGAAGATATGTTTGCCGAAAATACATAGACGTACAAATAATTTCCTTTGAACAGTTATACCGTACCCTTAATTTTTACATATGAAAATATTGATCTGTAAATTAAATGAAATGGGCAGATATTATAAGTTTATTGTCTTGAATTCAATATTACTTTGATGAAACACATTTTTAACGAATAATCGACTAAAGAAATTTTAGTCGATAGTTGGTATGATCGACGGATAGTCGAGTACTCGAATATTCGTTGACATCCCTAAAAAATTTACATAAGAATACACAGGAAAAATCTTCTTCTCCAGAACCACTGGGCCAAGAAGGATGAAACTAATTCAAATGTCCTTTCATTATTCGATCATCAGACCATTCTACTGATAGTCGAATAGTTGACTATTCATTGACATCTCTTATAAAAATACATTCTGAAATGGTAATTTGTAGCACATTGAAATGACTTCCATAAAATTTTGAGTTCAATCTATAGCAAGAGTGCCACACATTTTTGTCTTGATTGATTGATTAGTTATTATTGTATAATGCTGAGTCAGCAATATTTTGGCAAAAATTTTTCTTGAAAAGACAGTCATGCACAATTTTTGCATGATACATGTATGTTTATGCTATATAAATCCTTTTTATATGATGCAAAAATAGTTGGCAGTTGATTAAAGAGACAAACTGACTGGCAGCGTAATAATAAAATTTATTTTCAGATCTTTGAAACTGTAACTGGTGGTGTAAATTATTGCTTTCTTCAAGAAGACAATGTTTTGGATGTGAAGAAGGTTTTGAAAGAATGTGGTTTAATACTGGAAGAAACTGTACAGGCAGGGATAAGCTCTCTTCAGATAACAGGAAGTTTTTGTCAAGTTTTAAAAGCAAATGAATGCTTACTGAATAGGTCAGACAGAAGCCAGAGTCTACACAGACAGAGACAAAACTCAGCAAACTTTGTGAATATTGATACTCGCAAACTTGATCTTATATATTTTAAGACCATGGAGTTTTTTTGCAAAAATGAGGAAACATGGAAAACTCTGGATATTCATTGGAATAATGGAGAATTAATTTTTCAAAGTAAGAAGCCAGGTGATGACAAGTACATAGACAGGCTTATTGAAAGGATCATGGCAATGAAGAGAGAGGATATAAGCATACCCTCTAAAGACAAAGTTGAAAATGTTTTGAAGCTCTGTAAGGAAAAACCAGACATTTACACAAGTTTTGATGAGACAAAACTGTTACTTACCATTTTTGGTGAAAGCTATGAAGATTTCCTTTCTCTGCAACAAAAAATTGAGTATGAATTGAAAGGAAAGAAACCTCGCTTGAATAGGAAAAATAGGTTTGCTGTAGACAATGACTTAGAAAAGTCACAGTCAAGCAGATCAAAACGATTCGCAGTCAGAGAAGATGATGCTGAAGGAGAAGATTCAGACATTCAAAGGGCACCATCATACAGTAATGGTTCAGTGAGTGAATTTTGCACTAAAGAAAATGTCAAGGTTAAGGTATACTGTGCCAGCATAATGTCACTAGATGTTGATTGTATTGTGAATGCTGCCAATGAAAATCTGTCACATGGGGCTGGTGTTGCTGCTGCCATATCAGGGGCAGCTGGTTATACTTTGGATCAGGAAGGCAATGAATACATCAGGAGAAATGGACCCTTAAAAGTAGGAACCTGCTGCTCTACAACTGCGGGTAATCTAACTCGATACAGGTGTGTCATCCACACCGTAGGACCTAGATGGAGTGACTTCCGAGATAAGAATGAGTGTAGACAAGTTCTGAGGAAATCTATTTATGTCTGTCTTGTGGAGGCATCAAATCGAGGCTTGTCATCAATTGGAATACCATCAATAAGTGCAGGTTTGTAATCCTTTGGTTGCAATTAAGAACCCTCTCTACACTGCACACTAAAGAGTTCTGATTCTAAGGTATTTTTCTGCAGTTAGAGTGATCTGCCCTTAGATATAAATTCTAAAAAATAGAAATTTACAATATATCCCCGTGGGGATCCAGGTTAGAATAGGTCTTCAGTACCCCCTTGCTTGTTGTAAAAGGCGACTAAATGGGGCGGTCCTTCAGATGAGACCGTATAAACCGAGGCCCCGTGTCACAGCAGGTGTGGCACGATAAAGATCCCTCCCTGCTCAAAGGCAGTAGGTGCCGAGCATAGGCCTAAATTTGCAGCCCTTCACAGGCAATGGTGACGTCTCCATATCAGTGAAATATTCTGGAGAAGGACATTAAACAGTAATAAATCAATCAATCTCAACTTGTAATGAGTTAAAGTATTCTTAACATTTTAAAAGGCCAAGATAAATTAATTGAGCGTTTATTTACATGTATTTTCTCTATTGATTCAGTAATTAACAGTGATTTCTATTCACTGATACTGTGTTGTCTTTGAACATTTTTAATACTCCTTAATACAATATATTTTTCTCAATGTCTAAAAAAATATTTGCACTTGTGTAGAGAGGGTCCTTAAAATACATATATGTTTCTTGTAAAAATTAGGCAAGCATTTCTATTTTGCTTTAATTTTATTAAAGATTAAGTTTGTTTGTAAAATGTCTTAAGGTTTGGGGTGGATTTAAAGATTGATGTTCTATTGTGGTTTAAAAAAAATCTTTTCTCTGTTTTGAAATTTGTTTTCATGTTATTGTATATGCATATATATGTTTTTACATATATCTTTTTTTGGTTGAAGGGATCTTTGGTGTTCCAAAAGAAGTCTGTGCAGAAGAATACTTTTATGCTGTTACGGAGTTTAGTGAAAAGTATGCAGCATCTACCACTTTAAAAGAAATACACTTTATTGACAGAGATGACCAAATGATTGGACTAATAAGAAGAGTCTTTCAGTCAGGATTTGATGGTAAACTGCCACCTCCAATTCAGAGTTCTTCACGTGGGAGCTTTTCATCCTCTATGTCAAAGAAAAGTGGGAGCTTTTCTCAGAAAATTACTGGTTCTGTAGACCATTCTATATTTGTTTTCAATGAAAAGATAAAAATACATGTGCATAAGAAAGACATCATAGGAATGGCAGTAGATGGGATTGTTTGCCCACAAGATATAGAATTCAGTGGCCGTGGACAGATTGCAAAAGCTGTCTACAACAAAGCAAGTGAAAAGTATAAGAATGACTTGGATGAAATTGAATGGAGACCACTGATGGGAGACACAAAAACCTTTGATATGTATGGTTCAATGCCTTTCCGAAATGTAATTCATGCTGTTATTCAAAGATGGGACAAAACAAAAAATGCTAGATTTGAATTTAATTTGGAAAAAGCTATCAAAAATATCTTCAGCGACGCAAAAAGCAAGGGAATGAAGTCATTGGCAATCCCACTTCTTGGAATTAGTAAGTAATTTACTTGAATAAATGAATTATTTAAATTCATGTATATTGTATTCTTTGCTAAAGGGGACAAAAGTTTGTAAATATGAGGTTCACACACTCTTTCAAGAGATTACAACCAAGAATTTGGTTTTTAAAAAAGTCCCAATAATTTTGTGTTGACAGACATAAATCATTTTCAAATGTACCTTGCATAAATGTTTCAAAACAAAAACAAAAATACATGTATTAGATAAAATTGTTTGTTTGAGCTCATGCAATCATTGACCTAGCTAAATGAAATGTACTCTTATTAACCTAGGTTCAGATGGTGTAGATGAACCAACCAAGATATTTGGAAATTCGCTGAAGAAATTCCTAAAAGATCAGATGAATTTTACAATTGAAGAGATTCACATAGTTTGTTTTGAAGAATCTGGTCATGGCATTAATATAATTCAAGGCTTGTTTCGTGAAGATGTATCCTTTAAAGAGGAAAAATATAGCCAAACTGACACAACTTCAGATGATAAAAACTTGTTCGGAAAAACCATACGTGGTGAACCAGGTATCAAAGAGGACTGCTGCATATGTATGGATACCTGCACAGAACCAAAGCGATTACCCTGTGGCCATATTTTCTGTAAAGAATGCATTGATATGCATTTCACTTACAAGCCAACATGTCCTTCTTGTAATAAAGTATTTGGGAAACTCTATGGAAACCAGCCAAATGGAAACATAAAATTTAGAAGGCACTATACAAGCTTACTAGGGTACAAAGAATGTGGAACCATTGAAGTTATTTACAATATTTACAGGGGTACACAGAAAGTAAGAAAAGGATTAAATTAATTTATCTATACCCTATAGCATTTAGTATTATTATTATCGCTATTGTGGTGATATTCTTCATTTACAAGTAAAACTGCATATGACCATAAAAATGCAAAGGACAAGGGCGCTTTTGATTGGCATTCGGCAGGAATCTGGGCGTAATTGAAAAGTAACAATTTTATTGACATTTCAAATGAAATTTTAAAAAAAATTTTATTTATCAGGTTCCTGTGCAACAGGAAAGGAAAATATTTTCCCGAAATTGAGCTTCGATTTTCTAAAAATGACTTGAAAATTGGTCAGATCAGACATTTGGTACAAAATGGTACATTTCTCAAAATTTTCTATCTCTGGGTCTTCTCTCCATGATTTTGAAAGGTCATTTGTGTGTATTGTAATTCATAGAAACGAATACACTTTTTTTAAAAATGGAGAGAAAACCCAGAGACCACGAAAAACAAACTTTTCCCAAAAAAAATCCAAAAGTGTGAATGTGGTGCTTCTTTCTCCTTTTAAAATCCTATGTGTAGGTGAAGCAGCGGTAGCTCAGTAAGTTGGGTTACCTGTTCACTGCACTTGATTCGAAAAGTTTTTGGTTCGAGTCTGGCATGGGGCGTCATTTTTTTTTTTTTTCATGCAAACAAGCATTTATTTTGTCAGTTTCGGTTTATGTACTGATGTATTAAAATTTTGAATTAGATAAATTTTGGTTCAGTTTGGTTCTCGAGCGAAATCAATTCTAATCTTCTATATTATGTACATGTACACGTATCATGCATATATGTGCATTAAATATTTTAGGTGTTTATTTTTTGTGAAACATTACTATGTTATAGTGTCCCCTAGGAAAAACGGACAAAAATGTTACAATCTCACACTTTCAAACTAAATGAAAAAAACCTATATGTTTGTAAAATCTGACCATCTATGTTCAGTCAAACAAATCATGGAAATTTAAACCATAAATGTTTCGTACAAATGATTCCTGCAGATCACACGTCAAATGCGCCCATCTTCTTTATGAAATCTGTAATAAAATTGTCACAGTTGCAGTGAATATTCAGTGCATCATTTAAAGAATTGAAGAGATCTTTTACAAGTATAAATGTTTTTGAGGTCAATACAAAGATCTTGTCATCTGACTGGACAGGTCCCCTGCACCCATCTACTACACACCCCATTTCTTTGTGCCTAAATGTTATGTTCACTCAAAGAGTGGAAGTCGGGTGCAAGTAAAAAAAATAACCTTACCAGAATTATTAGAAATTGTATAAATTTGGAATTTTTAAATTTTTTTTTTTTTTTAAATTCAATGAAGCAGAAATAGATCCTTGTGTTATTACCTTTAGAAATTGTACCTATATAAATCTATGCTGAAAGGGTCTAAAATTTCCCAATGCTTTTTTCTTCGATAAAAAAATGATGTTAGACCACAGAGTGAGGTATTGGAACTGTCAAGATATTTTCATGAAATTTCATATACAAATTTTCATGTTGATTACTGCTGAACACTTGGAAAGTCATTCATGTCTTACTGACATACTTCTAGGGTTTTTTTTTAAATGGTTTATCAAAATATACAAGTACATGTATAACATGTTTACTTGTGCAGGAAGACCATCCGAATCCAGGTAAACCATTTGATGGAATAACAAGAAGTGGATTACTACCAGACAATGAAGATGGTCGACTCGTGGCAAAACTTCTGAATGTGGCTTTCTCAAGAAAGTTGATCTTTACGATAGGAAGGTCAAGGACAACTGAGAAGGAAGGTGTTGTTACTTGGAATGACATCCATCACAAAACGAGACGTGAGGGAGGACCAGAAAGGTTTGGATAACAAGAATCACCCCTGTAATCAATCAATCAATCAATCAGCAACACTGATTGTTAAATTCAATTAAATGAGGTAGATGGAGTTAAATAAAAAAGAATTTTGTCCTATTTCTTTGTGATTTTCCTACAACAGTTTTGACTTTTGAGATGCAAATAGACACGTTTACCACCTTGAAAGTCCTGTATGCATTAAAAATCACCATATCTTTTATTAAAGTTAAGTATTCCTTGAACATGAATGCCCTAATTTTACACATAAAGCTCATTCAAGTGGTATTTCTTACCTTATTACATATAACAATCTAAAAGACACTTTTGCAATTCTAAATGTGCAAGTCAAAAATGAATGTGAGGTGTTAATTGGCATCCTAGATGCTCTCTTACTCAGTACAATCGGCCATACACTACTAAATATATGATAAAATATTATCAGCTAGTATATTCAAGCTACACAAAACTTTTTTTCCAGGTTTGGCTACCCAGACCCCACATATCTGTCGAGAGTGCTGGAAGAACTGTCTGTGAAAGGAGTAACTTTGGAATCAGCAGATAATCCTGATGAGTACAGAGAATTCAGAAGCATGTATTAGATATTAGATTTTTAGAGCCATCATGTAACCGAGTTCAAGCAAATTCATGGGGAATTTGGATAATTTTACAAATTGATTTTGAATCAAAGGAAGTGCATGTATGTCTTTACTTTAGTCGAACAATTTTAATTTTGGCATAAATATGAATAAATGTCACGCGTTACAGAAAGAATGTTTCGAATTGATATATGTTGTAGGCACAATTTATTAACAAAGATAGATAATCATTTATTCCCAGTGTATAGTTTTTACATCATACAGATTAGTTCTGTTCAAAAATAAATTTTTCGTCTTATTTTAATTACCCAATGTACATTCTAAAAGTCAAAAATATTTGAAAAGTAGGGATATATTAAGTCAAATGCAAATGACAATTGTATGACTGAAACACCCCTTGTTAGAGTATAAGAGTGTTTTTTTGTATTTTGCTTAATTAGCTGCATCTGAGCTGTGATTATTTTGAATTGACTTAAATGTATATTTAGATCATGTTTTATCTAGCTTCTTAATATTCAATTTACATGTTTGCAAATGAATTTTGACCCACATTATTTGTGTTTCTTTGAAAATTTTCTGTTAAAGACATGCACCCTACATAGTAATATATTCCAACTTGTAGCTGTGATTCTGTTGGTAACAAGCAGATGTCAATTATTTACGAGGACAGAGATCAAGTATAACGACTGTCTGATACAGGAAATAATGGATGTATATATGAAAATACTTGTACAAAATTTGTCATTGAATCTAACGGTATTTGAGACCTTAGTTAGAACATGAGTAAAGACATCTAGGTAACCCATAATTGCTTTGTTGTCCATACAAACAAAGCACGTGTAAAAAAAATTTCCAGTTCCAAGCCCAATGTCATAATTTTGCTTTTGTCTTACTAGTAAATTATAAAATGAAAGCTTTAGAATGGCACTAGATCAGCATTGGACCATCAAGTGTGTCATTTATCTAGACCAAGGTTATTTGGACAAAATAAAAATCTGAGGTTTTAGAAAAGAAAATAAAGATGTTGTACTAGTATCTTTATAATAGATAACTATAAGAAGATATTTGACGAGGATATGTTTAAATATTTGTAGTCGTCAAGATCATATGGACATGGTCACAGTTTTGTCAGACTTATATCATGAGCAGTTGTGAAAAATGTATACTCAACAAAAAAAGAAACGCATATTGTTTTACTCGTCAAAGAAATTTTAAAAATGTACGTGAAACAACTATTTTTTATATCATTGGATACCTGTGACCTATTTAAAGGACAACATGGGGTTTTAAAACCCAAGTGTTGAATTATCTCCCTTGATTAAACATGTTTATGAAAGTAGTGTTTTTCATGATTTCTTCTAAATCAGATGTCTATTTTCATTGATATTTTGGATTTAGAGAAACTTTTAACACTTCTATTAAACCCATATTTAAGATTTGATTGCAGTGTTAATACTGCAATGCCACGCCCAAACAAAGATGAATACAACCAGGCTAACGATGATACTAAATGGAGCTACGCAACAGGAAGTTGCAACTGTATTTGAAATAAATCAATGGGCTTTGCAACCTTAAAACTAACGTCTGAAGACCACTATCTGGCCATCCGCAGGTAACCACAACCAGGCAAGACCGTCAGACCCCCCCCCCTTCATCACCTCATGCGATTCAGAACTTGCTGTAAAAACTGCTGCTACAATTGCTGGATGAAAAAATCAGCATAAAAATGCATAAATTGTTCGCAAGAGACTGAAATGAGATGGTATTCCTCCACGATATCCATACATTGGAAACCAACTAGCATTGAGACTTTGCACAGTACATATTGTTATGCCCCTTGAATTTGGGGGCAAAGAAAATGACATCAACTTGACCTTTCAATTTGCAACATTGATTTTTATCACAACACACTCTAAAATCGCTTAAATAATATAAGGTTTAAACTGAACACTTAGAATTTCATATTATTCTGATTATGCGTTTCTTTTTTTGTTCAGTATATATACAGATTATCCTTGTAAAATAAAAGAACCTAACTCTTTTTTTTTTGCTTAATTTAGTACTATTTCTGTATTCAAATTAAGGAAATATACAGAGGATTTTAATATTGGGGAATTGTTACTTGTTGCATAATAATTAAAAGGAAATTTAAAGAAGGTATTTTTGTCGAGATTTGGACATAACAATGGTCCAATTATTTAAGTGGCTTTATTTTAGTGTTACACTATGTACCTTTGATGAGAGAATATATCAGAATTGTATACTTACCTTAGTTACTCGCATTGCAACCTTTTTATATTATAAATTAAATTCTTACATGAAATTTAGTAATTATATGCATATTTACACTCATTGATCTATATCAGTAGACCTGTGATCATTGACTTGTATGCCGTAGGAGTCTCTGGTGGATTTGGGATGACATATAGATTTTTTGCCCGAAGGTAGAAAGATCCCTTGGTATATTGTTTTTGTCCAGTCTGTTTTGTCAACTTTAACCTAGCCCATAACTATTGCACTGTCAAGGGTAAGTATATTATACCACTCTAGTTTATGTCCAACTCCAGAACTGTATTACCATCGGGGGCATAGTGTTTCACAAACATGTCTTGTTTCCACATATTTTGTATAACTTGATTTCTAAAGAAACATTTTACTTTTTTCGAATATTTTCTTAAACATGGAAGCTAATTACCAAAAAAGTAAGCATTGTGCTCATCATTATACTTAACATGTATTCATATATTCCTTTTTTATATGTAATGAAGTTTTAAGGAATATTTGTTTTTTGTTATGGAACTCGCATTCTTTTATTTTTTTATGTAATTGAAAGTACATTTATGATCATTCAATGTGTTACTTCTGTAAAATTATTATGCCCCCCTTCGAAGAAGGGAGGGCATATTGCTTTGCTGCTGTCCGTCCGTCGGTCTGTCGGTTCACTTAGTTTCCGTTCATTTTCTTCGCAACCATTGCACATACTGAAATGAAATTTGGTATACAGATATATCACATGAATATCTAGGTCAAGTTCTGTTTCGGGTACGATCGCGCCATTTTTGACAGAGTTATGCCCCTTGGACTTAGAAAAATTCCAATTATTTGCAGTTTCCGTTCATTTTCTTTACAACCGTTGCACATACTGACATGAAATTTAGTATACAGCATTATCACATGAATATCTAGGTCATGTTCTGGTTTGGGTACGTTCGCGCCATTTTTGACAGAGTTATGCCCCTTGGACTTAGAAAAATTCCAATTATTTGCAGTTTCCATTCATTTTCTTTTCAACTGTTGCACATACTGAGATGAAATTTAGTATACAGATATATCACATGAATATCTAGGTCAAGTTCTGGTTTGGATACGATCATGCCATTTTTGACAGAGTTTTGCCCCTGAAACTTAGAAAAATTCCAATTATTTGCAGTTTCCATTCATTTTCTTTGCAACTGTTGCACATACTGCGATGAAATTTAGTATACAGATTAATCAGATGAATATCTAGGTCAAGTTTTGTTCTGGGTACAATCGCACCATTTTTCACAGAGTTATGCCCCTTGGACTTAGAAAAATTTCAATTATTTGCAGTTTCCGTTCATTTTCTTTGCAACTGTTGCACATACTGAAATGAAATTTGTATACAGATATATCACATTAATATCTAGGTCAAGTTTTGTTTTAGGTATGATTGCACCATTTTTAGCTCACCTAAGCTGAAGGCTCAAGTGAGCTTTTCTGATCACATTTTGTGCGGCGTCCGTCTGTCTGTCCGTCCGTCTGTCTGTCCGTAAACTTTTCACATTTTCGACTTCTTCTCAAGAACCGCTGGGCCAATTTTAAATAAACTTGCCACAAAGCATCCTTGGGTGAAGGGGATTCAAGTTTGTTCAAATGAAGGGCCACGCCCTTTTCCAAGGGGAGATAATTATGAATAAGTGAAAAATTATTGGCATTTTTAAAAAATCTTCTTCTCAAGAACCACTGGGCCAGGAAAGATGAAACTCATGTGGAATCATCCTCAGGTAGTGTAGATTCAAGTTTGTTCAAATCATGACCCCCCGGGGATTGGACGGGGCCACAATGGCCGACCAAAGTTTTACATAGAAATATATAGGAAAATTCTTTAAAAATCTTCTTCTCAAGAAATACAAAGCCATGATTGGTCATATTTATATGGAAGCATTCTCAGGTAGTGTAGATACAAGTTTGTTCAAATCATGACCCACGGGGGTAGGGCGGGGCCACAATGGCCGACCAAAGTTTTACATAGAAATATATAGGAAAATTCTTGAAAAATCTTCTTCTCAAGAATAACAAAGCCGTGATTGGTCAAACTTATATGGAAGCATCCTCAGATAGTGCAGATTCAACTTTGTTCAAATCATGACCCCCGGGGTAGGGCGGGGCCACAATGACCAACCAAAGTTTTACATAGAAATATATAGGAAAATTCTTTAAAAATCTTCTTCTCAAGAAATACAAAGCCGTGATTGGTCATATTTATATGGAAGCATCATCAGGTAGTGTAGATTCAAGTTTGTTCAAATCATGACCCCCAGGGGTAGGGCAGGGCCACAATAGCCGACCAAAGTTTTACATAGAAATATATAGAAAAATTCTTTAAAAATCTTCTTCTTAAGAATAGTAAAGCCATGATTGGTCATGGGACTTCTTTTGGATTAAAACTTTTCAATAATAAACCAATTTTCTACTTTTTCCTAGCCACAGTGCTCAGGTGAACGATGTGGCCCATGGGCCTCTTGTTGATAGAGTTATGCCCCTTGGAGTTAGAAAAATTCCAATTATTTGCAGTTTCCGTTCATTTTCTTTACAACCGTTGCACATGCTGAGATGAAATTTAGTATACAGATTTATCAGATGAATATCTAAGTCAAGTTCTGTTTTGGGTACAATCGTGCCATTTTGACAGAGTTTTGCCCCTTGGACTCTGAAAACTTCCAATTTGGGGGGAGGGGGGCATAAGTGTTTTACAAACATCTCTTGTTCAAATTTATAATCTCTGAGTGTGTAAACTTGCTATAGTTTGGATCTGTGAAAAGAAATTATTTTCATCAATAGAACAGAATTTTTTGTGCATATTTTGTTTCGATTTTGAAAAGGCAAAAGTTTGCAAATTATATTTTCTTCAGATTGTTTGATGTTAATTTAAATAATTGAAATAAGTCAAGGAAATGTTATCATAATATGCACTCTGGGTATATAGTATTCTAAATTTGTGTTTTGTATTAAAAATGCTTCCATTTATAGAATCATGGGTCAGCATGATCTTTCAATGCATTACAGATACTGCAAAATTTAAAGTTATTAAAAAAAAAAATTTATTTCTGAGTCTTTAAGTAGGTAGATTATATTCTTGTTTGGACTTGTTAGGGTTTTAAAAAGAAATTGTTTTTATCAATAGTACGGTAAGATTAATTTCATACTTTCACTTCAATTTGAAAGAGGCAAAAGGTTGCAAATTATATTTTCTTTAGATTGTTTGATTGTTATTAAAATAAGTATCAGAAATGTGATCATAATATGTATGTAGTATTCTAAATAAGTGTATGCTGATAAAATCATGGGCCATTTAATTATGAATTACTTTGAAATCAATAAATTCTAGAGTTGATAAAGAATGATTCTTTGTTTTTCTTCCACTTTTCCTGGGAGTAGATAAGCAAGGAGGGGGCTGGTACTGTGTGCATTGATTTTGTAGACAACTGCTTCATCATTAAAACGAGAGCTTGGAATTTTTACAATCTCGTGATTGGTCATTAGTTACCTGGTTAAAAATCCCTCTAATTCTACACACAGGTGCTCTGAAGTTGATATTGAAAAGATGCTGGAGTTAACCTTGTCTTCTTACAAGGCCATTGAAATCCCAAAGGGTAATACTGGGTATTTATGCTCCTTATAAACCGACCTATTTTATATCCCAAAGAAGCAGAAAATTTATTCAAAATCTTCTACATGAGAACAAAACACTTGATTTATTCCAGTAAACTTGAAATAAAAAAACTGCATAGAGTCAATATCAGATAGTGGCATTAAGTGGACATGAATCCCCACCATCTCACTGGCCACTCCCTCTCCCTAATGATGTTGTAACTAAAAAAAAATTGAATTTATATAGCTCTGTGGTTGAATTAGCTATAACATTTTACTTTATTTTGCTTCTCAAAACATTTTGATTAACCATTTATAATATACTGTTCTCTGAAATGTGCATTATGGTGAAAAGCTATACTATGTTGACCGGGATACACTTTATTCTGTAAACAATATATAAAAATATGCTTTTGAAATACTATAGCTCTTTCCAAGCACTTGTGACAGTAAGTGTTCTGCTCATTTGAGCTTTTCTGATCATTATTGTCTATGTCAACATTACCACTACATTGCCAAAAATTTCAACTCATAACCGCTACATTTCAATTTTTCGACCGATCAACATATGGAATCAGCCAGGTAAGCAGGTACGGATTATAAGTCCCAATCTCAAAGCTTTCACAAAGAGTGTTTTACAGTTCTCAATCTAAAATTTTTGAATATTGGCAATGCTGACAGATCGAAGTAAAATATATGGCAGAGTCAAATAAAACGCTTGGTTGCTGCCATGTAAGCACAATCTGTTTCAAATATTTTAATATAATACTTAATCCATGATTTGTTGTACCTCATTCTACATATGGTCGAGGGTCCTATAGTCGTGCGTGCCCAGTAGTCGTGCACCATTTTGATTGTTGTCAAAAGTTTGTCACGTGCTATGATATTACGTCATAAACAACTGATTTTCATAGAAGAGAGAAGGGAGTGCTTACTTTGAAACAAAAGGTCAAATATACTGAGAAAACATTTATAAATTAATCAAATAAACATAAGCATCAATAAAAGCCGCCATTTTGCTAATACTCTTTTAAAAATTTCTAAATATATGCTCTATCTGCACGGAAGCGCCACCAACGGACACAGCGAGCACATGGCTAATTAGCATAATCATACGTGATGATAACTGGGTATTTTATTTTTTTCCTTTTGTCAAGAATTTTAAAAGATGACTTCATAAAAATGCTATAGTTCTTATACTGAAATACGTAATTATTACGTAGAAATAACGGTTTATTCCCTGAACGTCTACTCATTATAAAATTATTTAATTATCACACTCAATTAAGAGGCCCTCTAAGGGGTCCAGGTAGAGTTAACCCTTGTTACCTTGATGTGATTAAATACTTTAATATTTACTGATAAACTTTTGTACACAAGTTCAGTTAATTCACCCAAACTAAGATATTGTCATAAATATGGAGTTCATTAATACATGTACTACCATTAATAAACTTAAAATTAAATACTTGATATATATAATTGAAAGCATCAAACAAATATGTCTTCATACATTCAATATTTTTTATTTAAAAAAAAACTTTTCAGGTAGTCCGATCCTCAGGTTTATAAAATTAGCAGTTAAGTTATCAAAAATACTCATAAAAGTATCTCTGAATCCACAAAGTTATGTTTATATGTCCACAGTAGTTCTTAAAAATTAAAGATTAAAGTTAATAATATTATATAGGGAAAAATGCCAAATCTTCAATATTTTTGCAGAAAAAGAGAATTTGAATATCTGCAATGCATTTTCTAAGTGCAAATTGATCAACTATTATATTTTAGGTTTAAAAACGATAGGTATCCAGGCATTCACAGAAAATTATCATGACTTTCATACTTTTTTTGGTATTTTTTGTCTTCTATTTCCGTCATATATTCTATAGTAAATAGTGTAAAAGGCTTTTGCTATCATTGCAAGACACCACAAATAACTTTGTATTTCAAATCATGCTAATAAGCATTGGAATCTCAGCATGGATTCAAGAAAATTTTATTTCTCTAAAACTGTATTATTTTTCCCCCTTTATTGGGTACAAATATCAACTTTTTAAAGACCTTTTCGAAGACGTCCAAAAACATTGAATCTTATAAAGATGAATAAAATAAAAATTGTTGCATGATAAAATTTCATTTTTAAGCTTCATTTTGATGCTTTTCAAATTAAATATTGATTTTTGGAGTTATCCTTCCTGGCTGAGGATCGGATATGCTTAAAATTAGAAAAAGAAACAGTACTACACAAGACATTGACAATTTATCTTAAAAAAGAATTTCAAAAATCCAGTTCAATTGGGGGTGGGGTGGGGAATTTAAGAGGCCTAATTTTTTTAAGTTAATAAAGGTACACTATTAACATCTATAGTATAATAAAACACGTCACGAAAAGCCAGATAAGCGGTGTTTTGAATTGTTGCTAAAAATATTTTTGAAAAAATATACACCAATTGATATGAATAAAATCTTCAAGAAAATGATAATTAAATTTTGCTGTAGGATTAATCCTTTAATGAATACATGTACTGGTATGGATAATTCAGGTAAACTCTACCCGTACCCCTTAGAGGGCCCCTTAATTGAGTGTGATAATAAAATAATTTTATAATGAGTAGACGTTCAGGGAACACACCGTTTCTGTAGCGGTAATGACTATGTAGCGGTAATGAGCATATTAAAAATGTAGCGGTAATGATACACACCCAGATTTCTGGATGTTTGTTTGTTTATGTTTAATGTTTCTTTATTTGTTTTTAATTGTTTCAATTAAAAGGCGCCTAGAAAGATAAATTGTGTATGCTGGATACATTTCATGAAATATTATAAAAGAATAACACTAAATAATGTTTATGCTCCGTTTTCAATGCACTGAAAATATTGAATGTAACATAACAAAGTTTCTAGTTTTTTAAATATAGTCAGTGTTTTTCATCAAGTGTAACTTTGTGGTTACAAGTATACATGTATGTTTTTTTGGCCGGAACCATATGGCTGCGTCAACACTATAAATGACAGAATAAGAAAACATTGAAAAATATAACGTAAAATAATTTGTAAATATACTTTGCATCTTTATTCAAAAAATAATTATTTACTCCTAAATCAATACTTTCAAGCAAAAAGAAAAGAAACACCACTTCACCGTATTCGAAGCTAAAATTATATCTAGCCGGGACAGTATATATGTACCTCGGGTATTTTTATGCGCCCGAATTTATTCGGGGCGTCTATTGCTTTTGTCCTGTCTGTCTGTTTATCTGTTTGTCTGTCTGTTGTCAACTTTAACCTTCGCCATAAATTTTGAACTGTGAGAGATAGAGACTTCATATTTGATATGCATACTCCACTAATTTTAAGCACTTTCAATTGACACCAGGGTCAATGACCTTGTGACCTTGACTGTGACTTACACGCTAAAAATAGCTTTTTCGAACTTTCGCCTTAACTTTTGACACATGAGAGATAAAGACTTCATATTTGGTATGCTTACTCTACTAATTAAGCACTTTCACCTGACACCAAGGTCAATGACCTTGTGATCTTGACTGTGACCTATTTGCTAAAAATTGCTTTTTAGAACTTTGTTGCCGCCGGGCGCATAGTGTTTCACAAACACATCTTGTTAGTATTGTTATTTAAAGTCACTGTCCAAAACACTAGGACTTAGTCAATTTTCTCTCAGAAACTAAAAAGGTTAAGATTTTGGTTTTTCTGGATCTCCATTTTTTAAACTGGGATAAATTTTACGGTTAAAAATATACTGGTAACGTATTTCAAATTCATGGGGAGGACCAAGAAACAACAAAATTATTTAAAACGACTTTAAAAGAGCTAGCTGCTTTTCGCATCGTTTGATTCGTACGGCTTTATTCGGGTGCATATTCAGATAAAATCAAACATATCTAATCGAACATTTGCCCATTTACATTTACCTACAACACAGTCAATGGCTGGGTTTAAAATAAATGAATAAATCAATGATAAATTTTTATTTTTTTTATGTGCCACTATTCCTGCCGAATTGCCATCTAAAGTACCCACTTTCTTTGAAACCGTAGTGTACATCCATGAAGGATATGGAGATAACGAACAGTATTCAATACTAGAGCAAAGCTCGTTGCAAAGCAACGAGTAGGTCTTCCGTCATGTTAGACCGGAAGTAGCTTTCATTTTTAACAAAAATGAGAAATAACGCCTAAAAATGGTTTGAATCCTCTAAAGCTATGTTAAGTAATGCAGAAATAAGCCACTTTTTGCTACTTCCGGTTTGACCGGAAGTGACGTCGACGGACGGAAAATTAATTTTTATGCCCCCAGAAACATTTGTTACCCAAAAATTTGTCAAGAACGGCAAAAATACGCGTTTTCCGGCTACTTCCGGTTTGGCCGGAAGTGACGACGCCGGACGTATTTTGACGACGCAAGTAGATTAAGCTTGACATTTTGAACAATTTTGCTTCTTTGACGTATTACAAATTCTCAATGCTTTTTGAGATATAAAGGATAAACTTTCGGCCCCTCTAGGCCCTTAATTTTAGGGGCCAGCCCTTTTTTCAAGATATCACTTTAGAGATCTTGGAATTCTGCACTTCTTTTGTTCTATATATATTAACAAAATATTTCCAGGTAAAATGATATCGTAAAAAAAGTGTTAAAAAATTTGAAATTCGCGATACGACTATTTTCAAACCATAGCGAGCGCCGACGTGCGGCACTTCCCATAAAAATGAAGTACCTTATACATATCTATAGACTTTGGTCTATCATACCTAAAAGTTTCATGTTTCTATCTTGAGCCATTATTGAGAAAACTGCCGGACAAAATGACCCTCTAAAACTCACTAAATCGAAGAAAACTCCGAACCGGAAGTGACGTCATCAAATAAAAAAAAAACGCCTTAAGTTCTTTCCATTTGTCATCAATGCTGAAAGTTTCATGAAAATCCATCGACGCATTTACGAGAAATCGCCTGCACAAAATCGGTAAGAATAATAATAAGAAAAGTTGAAAAGAAACAACAGAATAACAAGAGCAAAGCTCGTTGCAAAGCAACGAGTAGGTCTTCCGTCCTGTTTGACCGGAAGTAGCTTTCATTTTTAACCAAAATGAGAAATAATGCCCAAAAATGCTTTGAATCCTCTAAAACTTTGTTAATTAATGCAAAAATAAGCCATTTTTGCTACTTCCGGTTTTACCGGAAGTGACGACGACGGACAGATAATTAATTATTATGCTCCCAGAGACATATGTTATTCAAAAACTTGTCAAGAACGGCAAAAATACGCGTTTTCCGACAACTTCCGGTTTGTCCGGAAATAACGACGCCGGGCGTATTTTGACGACTTCAATAGATTTAGCTTGAATTTTGAACAACTTTGCTTCTTTAACCTATTACAAATTCTCAATAATTTTTGAGATATAAAAAAAGCAATTTCGGCCCCTCTAGGCCCTTTCTTTTAGGGGCCAGCCCCTTTTTCGACATGTCATTTGAAAGGTCTTGTAACTCTACACTTCTTTTGTTTTATATGTTGTTACAAAATATTTCCAGGTAAAAAGATATTGTAGAAAAGTTGTCAAAAATTGGGAATTCGCGATACGACTATTTTCAAACCATAGCGAGCGCCGACGTGCGGCACTTCCCATAAAAATGAAATACCTTATACATATCTATAGACTTTGGTCTATCATACCTGAAAGTTTCATGTTTCTATCTTGAGCCATTATTGAGAAAACTGCCGGACAAAATGACCCTCTAAAACTCACTAAATCGAAGAAAACTCCGAACCGGAAGTGACGTCATCAAATTAAAAAAAAAAGCCTTAAGGTAAGTCACTCGTCAGCTTTTTAGAAAAGTTCACGCAGAACCTCTTTCTTAAAAAATATTTATTAAAATTCAATTTTTATAAAATATTTATATTCAACAATACATATTTTTTAACATTCATCGAAAAAACTGCTTAAAAATCTACAAAGAAGCAAGATTAATAAGGGACTATTTCTTGTGGTGGAAGGATATTCAGCAGAAATTTCTGCAAATCTGCACATTTATTAAATTTAATGTCTTGAAACTTTAGCCTCACATATTTTTACTTGGAGAATATTTCCCGTCATGATTTTGCAGGAATATTTAATATAGGTCTTAATTTATATTTTTAGAACAAGTTTTACACCTTCCTTCAACAAACTTTGCCAAGAAATGAAGATATATTAAAGAAGTCAAGATAAAATTTACACCATTTTTTGCCTGAAAATCACATATTTTGACCAATATTTCAAAATTAACATCACTGACCCCAACTTTTTCTTTCATTATTTTAAACTACTCGATACTTGTGACTGTTTAGCACTTAACTCCTAAAAAGCTTGATATAAGAAAATATTTTATTGCCTATTTAGTTTTTTAATACCCCAAATATGTTAATTTTTAGTGCAAAAAGGTCACACAATAATAAACGTGCATTAATTTGCAAGATTTGTTCAATGATAAATATTATTCAAACTATTTTATGTAGAATTAGATTAAATTTATCAACGTAGAAACATCTGATAAAATAAAATTAGAGATAAAGTAATAAATCAAAGAGTTAAAATTTAAGTGCAAAAAGGTAAACTTAATTGTACCATAGATCAGTAAGATGCACACTGACCCCCTATTTTCTCTGCGATTTTGAGTCATACTATATGAGTACTTATCCAAAATATACTTCCCAAATAATCCTTGATATAACAAATTTGAGGAGTGACTTACCTTAAGTTCATATAATTTGTCATCAATGCTGAAAGTTTCATAAAAATCCATCGGCGCATTTACGAGAAATCGCCTGCACAAAATCGGTAAGAATAATAATAAGAAAAGTTGAAAAGAAACAACAGAATAATAAGAAGGTCTTCCGTTGAAACGGAAGACCTTAATAAGAAGGTCTTCCGTTGAAACAGAAGACCTTAATTAATATACAAAATAGGAGCAGAGCAAACACGGACCTCCTAAACATCAGAGGTGGGATCAGGTGCCATCCCCTGCCGACCGGTCACATCCGCCATGTGTTTCTTGTCATGATCGGGAAATAACGAAAAAATCCGTCATCAATTCAGCGTATAAATAATGGACTAACAATTAGTATGAAAAACGTCAGTCAGCAAATGACCAACGACACGAACAATAAAAAAAAATAATTTTATTGTTCGTGTCGTTGGTCATTTTTAGTGCTTTACATAAATTTCCATCCGTGACCTTGTATCTACTTGGTAGATCCGACATTTAGGATATACACTGTTTTGGTTTTTTTTTTTTGTGTTTTTTAAAAACTAAAAACAAACAAACAAAACTTAGCCACAATTTAGAATTTAACGACAAGGAATAAATGAATAAATACTCGTATATAGACCTCACTGAAATCATCAAATTTTTCCGGAATTTAGTTTTCTTTTGAATATTGGTGTGGTTATTTTCCTATTTAATTCATTACATTTTACCACTCTTCACTCTTGCCGACTATTTTACCGAACGTACTTTGTCTCTTCAAAAGTACATAACTGATTTTATTGGGGACTTCATACAACGATATTGGACAGGTCGTACGAAACCAAAACAGACCTCGAATATGACTGCGTAACAAACTTATAAAGTGCAAGAAAATGTGATCAGGAGATCGAATACGCACATCGAAATCGTCGAAACTTCACTGTCCTCCGGAGGCCCCCAACAGGTCTTCACCCTGAACCCATTGGAGCCTTGAGGCTACCCGCAAACCCTCTGCTTACTCGGGAGTCCACAACAAAAGTTCTCTGGCTACGCCTCTTGGTGGCACTGTAGCTCCGATCTGTCAATATATTTTTTGGAGTGCTACAGTTATGCAGCTAGCTCGAATATTGTTAATTATCTCCACATACTAGGATTTCATGGCTTTAATTGACAACTCACTTGAATGAGAATTGCAGCATGGGTTACTACGGATACTACAGGAATTCTGACAGCGAGGAATGTCGAAGGCTGACGACGAGTTAGTGGCAAGTGTAGTTTTTATAAGTACAGGAAATATATATATCGAAAGAGTTTTTCGGTAAAAATTGTATTTTCCTTACTGAGAGCATCGTGGCAACGAACCCGACGTACAGTTTGTACAGGTCTTGTAATCAACTTGCTTACAATAAAAGAGAAAACTTACGAATAAGGTATTGTTAAAAAACAATTACATTTGTAAAGCTGTAAAGTTTTGTGCTTTAATAAAAACATTTAATATTTTCTAATAAAAAGAGTCTCTTTTGTATCAATTACTCAGCCTATATTCATGGGGGGGGGGGGGGTACATGTACTTGGGTTTTGGTTTATGAATATGTTCGTGTATGTACCTTATTGATGTGTTAAAAAGCCTTCTTACTTATCGATATAGGTACACACATGTATATAATTATAACTTGAACCAAGATCCAAGTACCTGTGAATATTTACCCCTCCCCCAACCCCCAAAAATCAAAATTAATTTGTAAATTGTGTATATTTGCTGCTTTTATCCTTTATGAAAATGAAATAAGAACATCTGAAGTACAATATCCATAACATTGTATGAGGTTTCACATAAACGTCAATTTTTTTTTTATTTTTCACAAAAAGTGGGTGGGGAAGGTAACGTACACCTACTTCATGCGGGATTTTGTACAAAGTATTTCTTCTCTCTATAAGTCTGTAGTCTGTCAGTAAAATCTTCAATTTATAACTACAATATATTTAATTTTCTGTTGTAAATGGTAACTATACATAAATTAAATTTCCCGCGCTTGCTCGGGTGTTTATCTAGTTTTAAATAAAGGTTGTTTGAATACTATATTATGCAAAGCAGGAAAACTCGAGTATATGATCACTAACAATGTCCTTAAGTCTCATCTTATTTATGTTTTATCGTTGATTAAGTTTACATTTTCAAATTGCAGCTGTGAGAGTTTAGTTTTACTAAACGAAAGACTTGCAGGAGGTAATTTTGACTAAATCGACATGCCATAGATAACCTTTTCATTGCGCAGTCTCTGTTGTCATACCTGTTGTGGAGACGTCAAAGGTGGAGTGAATTTTTAATATGTAATGTATGGCATCTTTTTTCAGGGATTTTATATTTATTTATCTGTATATCGGCCTAAAAAATTGCAAATATCTTAAATTTTTCTTGATAGACTGGCCTTAAGTTAAAACTAGAACAGCAATCTTCGGACTTACTTTCGATTTGAACTATTGCAAATATTTGGTCTAATTAATACAAATACAAATATTTATTGGCACAAACACAATTACAATAATTGGCAAAGGCACATCATCAATTGTTCCTTATATTTAAACAATAATCTGGTATAGAATGTAAGGCTATATATAATCATAGCTAAATTGTACATCATTTGTAAAATAATTATGTTATGCAGTCATTTCTAGTTGTAATACATTTTTTAATAAGTGAGAATAATTATAAAATTGGAAACACTGGAAAAATCTCTGACTGTGGCGAAGTTTTGTAAAAAAAA
>PRKT01001029.1:27266-70415 GCA_003671525.1 Saccostrea glomerata | reverse complement strand
AAAAAAAAGTATTTATGAATATAAGATTTTTCTTATGCATTGCAATGGTTTTATAACAGGTAACAAAGGACTCTGTGATTTAAGACGTATATTAAATAAACACACACGCAAATAAAGAGTAAGAGCCCTCTTATGCATAAAATGACCCTGTACTTATACCAATCAATTAACTATCACCCTCTTTCCCATTTCGTACATCAAAATAAACTAGACGCTTGGCGCTTTCTCTTTCTGTAATAAAATTTCGTTTTGAGAATCCAGATATTGGGAAACATGTTTGAGTAATTGCAATGTTCTTGAAATTTGCAGAAAACATGCATATTTGACTACCTTCTGCAAAGAATTAAAATATGAGCACAGCCCACTATCCAAAAAATAAAACATGTTTTTTGATCTTCAAAAATAGAGCTTTCATTATGTATCTGCATATTTTGGATCAGAGGTTGTGCTCTATATATGAAATACTGAAAAAATGCTTTAACTTTAGGTCATTTTCAAAGGAATTTACACGATCTGAGGAAAATGACGCATTTTATGACGTCATAATGCCTTGACTAGATTGGAAATTACGTCACGATTAATAGATACGTGGTCACCAACACTTCAAGTGATAAATACTGCATTTGCAACCTAAATTGAGCGGTTTTGATTTTTCAGAAATTCTCAAGGCCAAATAAGGCCCAAAGTGGCTCTTGCTCTTTCTTCCTTTTTTTCGCTCACCTGAGCTGACAGCTCAAGTGAGACTTTCTGATCACACGTTATCTGTCGTCACTCCGTCTATAAACTTTTCACAATTTCAGCTTCCTTTGAAAAACAGCAGGGCTAATTTTAACCAAACTTGGTACAAAGCATCCTTGGAAGAGGAGAATTGTTTTATGGACTTTGAGATTGAATACTTTTCGTTATTTCCATATCCTTCATTTTTATAAGGAAGGGCCAAGCCCCATGATAATGGAAATTAATAAAGAAAAGATAAAAATGAGGTTGGGTCATTTAAAAAATATCTTCTCAAGAACGAGGGGGTCAGAAAAGCTGAGACTTAGTTGAAAAGGGAATTTAAAATATGTTAAAATGAAGGGCCAAGGGAGATAATCATATTGGCAAAATATCTCAAGAAAAATGTGACTAGACATATGAAAAAAGTGATGTCCATCCCTAAAATTAATGGCATCCGTTTTCAAATCTAGTGGCTCTGATCACAGTACATGTATGTAATTGATAACATATAATAAATTTAAAGCAGATCGCTATTCGTTATCTTCATATTTTATTTTACTTCTTATGCGTGTTGCGAATTTGATGTGGGTAATCTGTGATAAATTTCAACAAATACAAATTAAATAGAAGACAGTCGATACACCAAAATGGTATGGAATGATAGTTATGACTCATAGAATTCGTATTAATAAGAGGACTAACTAAAAATAAAAAATATTTAAAGCACAAAAGTTTTTATGTTTTTTTTTATATGTCAATTGTTTAATTCTCTTTTGAGAATTTTAAACATTTTGAGATGCCTTAATTGGCCGATGGAGGACTTCAAAATTTTTACCTATGTATACTCTGCGCTCAGCGCCATTGAGAAGAGGTCACCTGAGTAAACTCAGGTGACCTATTGCTATCCGTTTTTGTCCGTCGTCGTCCGTCGTGCGCCGAGCGTTAACATTTGAACATTTTCAGCTTCTTCTCTGCAACCGCTCAACCAATTTCAACTAATTTTGGCGCAAAACATCTGTAGGTGAAGGGGAAAAATTATGAATTTCATAGTCCCTGCCCCCCTGGGGTATGGGGCCAAAACCACTAAAATTTATGCAGTTTTTAAAAATCTTCTTCTTTATTCCAGGACATCAAGCAGTCAAACTGTTGGCATGCTTGTAATTAGCATTGAGTCCTCTACTGAAATTGTGAAATTTATGGCCCAGGGTCAGGGGTTCTAGTGCAAGGGCGAGATGTGTATTGAAAATGCATTATTTCTTTGAAAATCTTCTTCTCTGCTCCTGGGCATCAAATAAACAAAGTACATAGTTATGTAGAATAAGTCTGTTTCTTCCAAAATTATGGATTTCATGGCCCCACGGTCAGGGATTCCGGTGTTAGGGTGGGGCTCTTTTGATTATGTTGTGAAAATGCATTAGGGTGAATTCACCATGCATCGGATACCCTTGTACTTCAACAAGTTCTAGCGATATCGCTACCGACGGAAAATTATCAAAATGGAGTTTAACATTTAGTTTGTGATTAAAATATCATTTTGGGACACAATTATATGCCCTTTATTTAGAAAAAAATCCTCAAAAATCGAGTTTTTGGGAATAACTAAAAATTCACCATGGATCGGACATTGTTTACCATGCATCGGACAGACGGTATTTTGACCGGAAAAATATCATACCTTTATTAAAGTGCTTTAAAATCCTTGATATGGATATATTTTTATCTTTTATCTAAGATTTAACTCTCAATTTAAATTTAATTGACGATATCGTTGCACAAATGTAGAACGATTCAAGAGACCTCACTCTGCCTTAAAAATGCTTTAAAATGCTTATAATGCCGTAATTCGCGCCTTTTTTCATGGTTTATCATACTCTGGTTTGTAGAAATAAATTGAGTCAAATTCCAGACTTCATATATCGATAACTTGTATTTTGACTGAAAATATAGAGTTTTTATTTTCGTTTTCCGCAAAAAACAGCTATCAGCTGGGTTCTGTATGAAAATGGTAGTGCTTACCTTTTCATCGGAAAGTGTCCGATGCATGGTTAATTTGTGTCCGATGTACGGAGAAATGAACATACTAGTGAAAACCAGCTCTTAAAAGAATTATACGAACATTGCAGTGAAATTTCTTTAAAATTTATGTAAAATTATCAATCTTTGACTTTATTCACCAAAGTCTGCCTCGTTCCGTTGAAGTCGAATTTTAAGAACGATAACTCTAAAAATCGCAAAATCATAAATTTCTGGTTGTTCCCCTTTGATGATGTAAAATATGACGTAACTTCAAGGCCATTCTCGGGGTATTTTTATCACAACATGATAATAACAATCGGTATCATTAAAAAATTAAGTCTTCAGCTTCAAGACAGAAACAAATAAATACACGGAACTCTTAAGTTGAAAGAGAGTTTATTGTCTAAAGTTGTCCGATGCAAGGTATGTATCCGATGCATGGTGAATTCACCCTAATTCTTTGAAATCTTCATCTCTGCTCCTGGGTATTAAACAAACAGACTAAGTACATAGTTACAATGAGCAAGAATGCCTCTTCCAAAAACGTGAATTTTATGGCCCCTGAGTTAGTGGTTCTTGTGTTAGGGCAGGGCTCTTTCGATTAATTAATTAATTATTTTAAAAATCTTCTTCTCTGCTCCTGGGTATTAAATAAACTAACCAAGTATATGATTATGTTGAATGAGGCTGTCTCTAGCAAAATTGTGAATTTCATGGCCCCAGGGTCAGGGTTTCTGGCGTTAAGGTTGGGCTCTATTAATTATACATGTATAGTGAAAATGCATTAATTCTTTAAAAATATCCTCTGCTCCTGGGTATTAAACCAATGAACTATGTACATACTACAAAGTTATGATGAGGAAGGATGATTCTTCCCAATTTGTGAATTTCATGGCCCCTGGGTCAGGGGTACTGCGAGGGTACATAGTCTGAAAATAAAGTAATACTTTGTCGTCTGCTCTTTGGTTTTAATCAACCATTTATGATTAAAAAAAATTTAAAACTTGTGATAAAATTTCCAAAATTTTTTTAATATGTGGCCCAAGGGTTAGTGGTTCCTGTGGGTTGGGTGCACAGCTGGTGGTTATAAAGTGGAAATGCATTTTCTCTTCATCTACCTCTACTGATCTACCTCTGGGTATTAAGTAAGTAAAGTAAGCATGCTAAGTGTATAGTTTTAATAAATAATGGCGACTCTTCCAAAATTTTGAATTTCATGGCTTTTGTTTAAAACACAAACATATTCAATTGTTGGTAAGTTGTCACATGATACCCAGATGACCTATAAGGCCTGTAGCCCTCTTTTTTGGGACCAGAACCTACTGCAACACGGGGCCGCGGTTTACACAATTCATCAGAAGGACCGGTCTCCATGTCCCGCAGTGGGATTTGAACACACGACATGAAGATCAATTTCTTACTTAGTTATTCTTCAGTAAACTGCGCTAATCTTTGCGCCACACTGCGATGCCAAATAAGTACAATGAGAAGAAATATTTTTTCATACAGCTGTACACCTATCATATTACTGTAATTGGCTTATATAATATACGTAGTTAGTAATAAGGCAAGTTTTTGTTTTCTTTTTATATGTTGTAAAGGGCTCTTTTTATATCTTTTTTTGTAGCATTGTCCGTTCCTTGTTTAAGGGTTCCTAAAGGATTTAATATGGCTGAAGGAGGTATTATATCAAGCATTTTTTATTTTCCAACATATTTCAAGTTGAGGTCTACACTTTGTATTTCTTAGAAATATCCATCGGCTTATACTTCCAAACTTTTCTCTAATGCGTTCGTATGCTCTTTGCAGCCTACAGTTGTATTCCTTCTGGACAATAATTTACGTTGACTTAAATATACAAGTAGATAAAAATAAGGACTTTGAATCACTTAATTTAAAAAGTCGATGCTATTTTATATCTTATCTCTTACTCTCATCTTTCAACTGGCGTCATTATTTCATAAGTTTTATGATTTTTTTGAAAGAGTACTTCAGGAAATGGACGAAACATATGATAAATACATATTGATATCATGACATGATAATTGATTTTTTTTAACATTTTCTTTTTAAGCAATGCTTAAGATTATTAATGATGGTGATATCTTTTTTATTTTAAAAATCAACAGGAGGAGAAAACGAAAATCAATTAATCTTATTAGATCATTTTACCGAAGAAACAACGGAAAAGGGATCCGATTTCTTGGTATGTCAACTAGTATGACTATTTCATTTACCAGTACATATGTTGTAAATTATTGTTACTATACCCCCCGCTTGAAATGTGGGAGGGTATACTGTAATCGATATGTCCGTCCGTCCGTACGTCTGTTAGCTGTACGTCCGTCTGTCCGTCTGTCTGTTACGCTTTGGAGTACCCATCTCTTATCCGCAACTCCTCTTATAACACTGATTGAAATTTAATGAAACTTTCACAGAATCCTTATTACATATTGCCATTGTGCACCTTCTATTTTACTTTTTGATCCGACACATATTTTAGGTTTACCATAGCAAAACATGGACATTACCATTATATTCTTGCCTATGATGTGAGATATGGCGGTTTCTGTATAACATTAGATACCACGACTTATTCCTCTTAACACGTTACCGTAAAGCAATATATAGCAAAACATGGACATTATGGGAGGCGGGGGTATCATTAATGAGCTCATTGCTCACAGTGCCTCTAGTTTAATTATTATTTCTAACCGTTGATTATTTAATAAAGGATATCAAGAAGTGTTTAATATTTTTAAATACTCATCGAAGTTTTCTTCTTTATTATCATTTTGATTATCTGCAATCCCTATTAAAGCTCTACCAGTCAAAAGACCAGAAATATGACGCACATTGAAGTCGTATTTTTTGTTTGTTTGAATGCAACGTTTCTTTAGAATTAAGAATTTTTTTTCTTTTCAATGATGTAAGATACTCAATTCTCTGAGACCAGGGACCCAAATTGTGCTAAATTGAGTATTTTATGAACTTAAACAGAAAATATAAGACATTTTTCCAGTTATGTATTTCTCGCACATTGCAACGAAAATGAAATTTTTGTCATGCCTATTTGAGTTTTCACAGAACGTGTATTAAACGAACACAAGTTAAGTAAACCCTCTTTACTATGTGTTATTTATAGAATTGGATTTTTCTTAGTTTCACTCATCCGAATATAAAATATTTCTATTCTAAGTATATTAAATAATAAACTAGAGATAATGTGAGCAATGAGCTCACTAAATGATACTACCCGCCTCATATAATAATGTCCATGTTTTGCTATATAATGTTTTATGGTAACATGTAAAGAGGAATAACCTATGGGATCTAATGCTATATCTCACGTCATAGTTAAAAATATAATGGCAATGTCCATGATTTGCTATGGGAAATCTCAAATACATGTCGGATCAAAAAGTAAAATAGGAGGTGCACAATGGCAATATGTAATAAAGATTCGTGAAAGTTTCATTAAATTTCCTTCAGTGGTATGAGAGGAGTTGCGGATAAAGAGATTGGTACCTCAAAGCGTAACAGACGGACGGACGGACATACCGATTACGATATACCCTCCCGCTTTTCAAGCGTGGGGTATAAAATTATGTTATCAACGATGGTCAAGTTGGACGTGAATGGTCTCTGAAAGGTTGTTATTGAAAGCATGATATGTATAAAGACAAGACCCCTATAAAATCAGCCATTTTCGAAGTACTTTCGGTTTCATATCTTAACATTTTGACAAAATAAAGAAGGTAAAAACTTTCCAGAGGCTATCGAAGTCCAACTTGCCCATCATTGATTAACACATATTGAATCTTCAATGATGTCATTCACTAAAAGTACAGAATTAATCAGGTGTATTTAAAAAAAAATCTTTTTTAAAGAATTTATCTCGATAAAAATATTTTTTTTCAGTATTTGTAATCAATGAAACAAATCGAGATAACGAATAATATTCAAGATCAAAAGTCCATTAAACAATACAAAATTGGAGCAGAGCAAACACGGACCTCCAAATCATCAGAGGTGGGATCAGTTGCCAAGTGATACTTTTTATCTGTTGATCAATGATATATTTATAAACTGTAAAAGTTTTAACTTTAAAAACCACACAGTTTAATTTGGAGCTACAATGTTATGAAAATAAAATTCTGGACATGTTGACCTTTGGCAAAACCTTAAATATGTCATCTCGATATATATACCAGTGAAACTGATATAAAATATACATCAGAGTTTAACACAATTTTCGATATTTTGATATAGGCCTATGGTACTAGAAAAAGACTTAAATGGTAACTTAATAACAAATCTTTATGATAAACTTTATGACTAAACATTCCTAAAATCACCCACATATATTTACATCTCCTTTATTTCTTAAGAAACCCCATTGCGTTCATCACTGCATAAACTACAGTAGGCATGTCGCCTGTAGAGATTTCTCAATCAGTGGCTGTTCCATCAATGAAACGTATAAAGACGTTCGCATCATTAATACAATAACTAATCTTTTTAATCCTACTTTAATTGATTATTTAAACAGATATAAATATAAACAATAAAATTTCTTTCTTTGTTTGTTATTACTGGAATGAACGGTCGCAGCTATTGCAGAAAAAATTTACATAACCCGCTTACGCGGGTTATGTATTTTTTCTGCAACAGCTACTTCCGTTCATTCCAGTAATAACAAACAAAGAAAGCATTTTATTGTTTAAATTAACGTATAATAAACCCTTATCATCTGTACATGTACATCCGAGTTAAATAATACAAGTCACCCACGTGACTCAGCATCCTCGCAATGCCAGGGATCCTTAGACAACATGTTGCACTGTGACCTCTGGCATTGCAAGGGTGGTAAGAGATACTACAAGAGTCTCTGAATAAGGATTTAATCCTTACGTTGTGGGTTCGAATCAACTGCGGGGCGTGGAGACCCGTCCATTAGACGAGACCGTATAAAACGAAATTGCGGTGTTGATACGAGATCCCCCACTGTTCAAGACCCTGAGTGCCGAGTATAGGTATAAAGAAACATGCCGCCCTCCCATGGCAAGTGATGGCGTTTTCATATGAGTGGGATGTTAAACATCAAACACAAATATACAGAAATTATTTGAAACACAAGAGCGAATTCTTCAAGAGAGAATTTTCAAAACGAGGCAAGCTATTGACATACCGGTATAAATTGATGAAACAAGCATTATTATCAACATTCATGTTTTAAAATCAACGTTTTCCAAGCTGTATAGTTGATGCAATGACCTTGTCAGCATTTACTCCTATCGTTCACCTTTACCCATTTAAATGGTTTTAAGGATTTATAGTAAACTCAGATGACTTATTGCTAACTGTTTTCGTATGTCGCCGTACGTCGTCTGTCGTAGTTGTTCGTCGGATGTAAACTTTTGAACATTTTTAACTTGCTCTCTGGAATCACTGAACCAATTTCAACCACATTTGGTATGGCATCTATGGCAGAAGGGGAACACAATTTATGAATTTCATGGTCCGTACCCCTTAGGACCTGAAGTTTGGGGCTAAAACTAAAAAATTATGCCAAATACTCTTCTTCTCTCCTGGACATCAAGCAGTCAAACTGTTGGCATGATTCAATAAGCAGTGAGCCCTCTACCAAAATTTTGAAATTCATTGCCTCAGTTTCAGGTTTTTTTTTGTGTTAGAATGGGGCTATATATATCATATAGTAAAAGTGCATTATTTCTCTGAAAATCTTCTCCTCTGCTCCTTGGTCTTAAATAAACTAAATAAGAACATAGATATGATGACCAAGAATGCCTTTTCCAAAATTGTTAATTTGATGTCTGGTGATAGGGCGGGGCTCTATTGATGATAAAATGAAAATACATTTACTCTTTGAAATCTTCTCCTCTGCTCCTGCGTATTAAACAAACTAACTAAGTACATAATTATGAAGAACAAGAGTGCCTCTTCCAAAATTGTAAATTATATGGCCCCAGGGTCAAGAGTTCTGGTGTTAGGCCGGTGCTCTATTGATTATATAGTGAAAATACATTAATTCTTTAAAAATCTCCTCTGCTCCTAGGTATTTAATAAACTTACCAAGAGATGGTCATATTGAATAAGACTGCCTCTTCCATAATCATAAATTTCATATCCCAGGGTCATGGCTTCTGGTGTTATTGATTATGTAGTGAAAATGCATAAATTCTTTAAAAATCTTATCTACCGCTGGTTATTAAACCAACAAACTATGTACATAGTTATTATGAGGAAGGATGCCTCTTCCAAAATTATGAATTTCATGGCCCTTGGGTCAGGGGTTCTGGTGTTAGTGCGGTACTCTAATGATTCTATAGATAAAATGAAAGAATTCTTTGTAAATCTTTTCCTTTGCTCCTGGGTTTTATGCCAATAAATTAAGAATATATATTTATGATAAAGAAGGGTGACTCTAACAAAATGGTTAATTTCAGAGCCCTTTGGTCAGGGGTACCCGGGGTGGGTGGGTTACATAGTCTGAAAATAAATTAATGCTTGGAAATCTGCTTATTGATATGTATTAATAAACCATTTATGATAAAATCAAATTTATGAAAAAAATGTCCGATATTTTGAAATATGTAGCTCCAGGGTCAGTGGTTCCTTTGAGGGTGGAGTGAACATTTAGTTATAAAGTGGAAATGCATTTTCTCTTTGTTACTCTGATCTACATCTACCTCTGGGTATTATTAGTAACAAGAGTAAACATGCTAAGTGTATAATTATGATAAGCAATGCTGCCTCTTTCTATCAAAAGTATGTTTTTCATGGCCGCTGGTTTAAAACACTAACCAATTCAATCACTGGAAAGTTGTTACATGATACTCAGGTGACCTTTTTGGCCCGTAGGCCTCTTGTTTGTCCTTATCCTGATTACTGCTCAAGCCCGAGCCATTCAATCGGAAATGTACCACTTCAGTGCGCTTCATCATACTCCTCCTGCAGATTGACTGGATCAAGATAAAATTAATTTTAAATAATTTTTTTTCTAAAAATAACATTAAATATTTCAAAGATTTTAAAACACTCCACCTGGAGTATTAATCTGATTTCAATGACTTGATTCACAATTAGACTGAAGCAGTTTTGTTTTCAACGAACAGTATGAGTGTTTTGAGTGATTTTTTTTTCTGTGTCTTTTTTTATACGTGACTTAGTTACAGACTTCTTACAGACAGTATTTTTCCGTGAGAGTCGACATGTATTGATGCTTCTAACTATGTACAATACGACAATATACAGTTCTGTGTGGAGTAAACTTTGTCTTTCTTTCAAATCATTTTTATAGTTTTATTTTAATTTGTAGACACATGAATGCTCCAATGAAAATCCCACGGTCGGAATGGCACTAAAAGGTACATGTTTAAAACCAGTTTGTTAGTGTGTTGCTTTTTTCGATGAACGTTGATTAGAACGTCAAAACCTTTGGCTCCCCATACGTGATTTTTGGTAATTGATATCAGTATGACAACAAATTGTTCTTTGTATCAGTTCCTTGCTGTTTATGTTATATTATAAACTTTTTTTAATTTACCACTTCACCCACAGATCATCCCTCAAACCGTTCCTTATAGCCCTCTTTGGCTTGAAATTGAGACTGTCGAAAATTCCATCATTTTTACAGCAATTTGGGGTAGAGGAACGATTCGGTTCAAAACTTGCAAGCACGCATCGAATGAGTAGTCTGCAATTTTGGGGAAGTCGTTTTTTTTATGCAAATGGGATATATGCATGATTTGGCGGAATAATTCCATAATGGAGCGCACCTTTTTATGCGCTTTGAAGATTTGGTTTTTACTCAGCTGGTAAGGTGTCCGTCGTCAGTTCGTCCGTCTGTCTGTAAAGAAAGCGCTACTCCCCCTATACATATATAGATTTGGTTTGGTCCGAGTTCAATATTGTTTAATTATGTGTTTAGTTTTTTTTTTATTTCAATGAACGGTGTATCCATGGTTAAAGTAGGCTTTAGAGAGGACATAAGATTTCAATAGAGAAAAATTCATACGATCGGGGAACTTATATTTTGCAAGTTTTGTTTTCAGTCAAATAAAAAAAAAATTAATTCTCGGATTGATCACTACCTATTTATCATATTGAATTAAACATTTTGAATTTAAATAATGATGTTTTAATTGCTTGATGCTGAATATACTTTGTTTTTAGATGGTGTCCTTAGATTCCTAGAAGACTTTGGCAAAACAAAAGCCTTTTTATCATGTATGAACTGTCAACGAGAGTTTGACAACAGTAACCAAAATCCTCTTTTATTGCCGTGCTTGACTGCCATCTGTAAAAAGTGTGTACTTGATCTATTGGCATCACAGAACACCTCCATTGAATGTCCATACTGCAAGTGTTCCCATGCTTGTGCTGAGAATGGAAGCATCACATTACCCCGAGACACTATAAGAGAAGGCGTCTTGGGAATTTATCATGTGATGAAAGGAGAATCAGACCTGAGATGTGAAATGTGTACAGGTGCACAACAAGCATCGCATCGTTGTTTTGACTGCTCTCTCTTCATTTGCGACGATTGTACTAAACTACACTCTAGTTTGAGAACTTTAATGAACCATTCGTATGTAGATATAAGAAGTCTCATAACTAGAGACATGGACAGTTTAAAGTTGTTTTCTCCCACTCTGTACTGCTCAATTGCTGGCCACGAACAAAAAATATTAGAAATATTCTGTTCCTCAGTGTCGTGCCAGAGATTAATTTGTTTACTTTGTGCTGTAAATGCCCACAAAACACATGATTTATGTGACATATCTCAAATTTTGAGCGAGAAGAGTAAAGCTTTAAGAGAGTTAAAGATTAGTTTGAAAACTAGAAACGAGAATTTATTCAAGTCCTTAAAAGAGATCGAGGAAAAAAGAAATGCAAGTTACACAGAGTCTGCTCAACTAGAAAAAGAAATAAGATTGTGTTTCAGTAAAGCGAAGTTGGTTTTAGAGAAAAGGGAGAAGGAACTCTGTGATGCTTTAAAAAAGAAACAAAATGAAAGGGAGACTGCCTTTGAGTTAGAGAAATATCGGCTAAGTAACACTGTTGATTCCCGTTTGCAAGCCTGTCATTATGTTGATGCATCAAATGCTCTTCACTGTCCCTCTTCTTTTCTAAATATTTCTATGTATATGGAATCACGCCTGAAAAGTCTAGAATCTGAATCACCGAATAGAAATTTGCGGAGTTTTGAAAAGATTAGATTTATTCATGATGAAATAGATTCATTGATTGATGAGGCAAAAAAAATTGGAGAGATTGTTACAACTAAGGCCAGTTTGTTCGAGACCGAAGCATTTGCAAGTCCATCGGCTTGTTCTGTTGGTTCAGAAATAACATTTACAGTTAAACTAAAGACATCATTGGGAGAACTCATAAATGATGAAAGCGTTCAAGTGTATATATGCTGCAATGGAAAACTTTTTAAAGCTATTCCATGCTTCTACGGAAAAGCCTGCAGTTACGTTGGAAATTGGAAACCTGACAAAGCAATGGAATCCACATGGTATATTCTTACTAACGGCATTAAATTAGACTTACCGAGAGAAGGCACCTTGCATGTCACAGACAACTGTAACATAGAAAAAGGTACATCCTTAATATAATTAACAAGGAATAGCTTTGCCAAAATCTTGACCATACAATTTTCCTTTTAATCAAGTTAAAATTTAAACAAGATGTGTTTGTGAAACACTATGCGCCCGGCGGCAACAAAGTTCGAAAAAAACTATTTTTAGCATATAGGTCACAGTCAAGGTCACAAGGTCATTGACCTAGGTGTCATTTCAAAGAACTTGCTTAGTAGAATATGAAGTCTCTATCTTTCATGGTTCAAAAGTTATGGCGAAGGTTAAAGTAGGCAGAAAAAAACTTTTTTCAGCATATAGGCCACAGTCAAGGTCACAAGGTCATTGACCTTGCTATCATTTAAAAGAGCTTAATTAGTGGAGTATGCATAACAAATATGAAGTCTCTATCTTTCATGGTTCAAAAGTTATGGCAAAGATTAAAGTTTGGAGACAAACAAACAAATAAACAAACAGACAGACAGACAGACAGACAGGACAAAAACAATATACGCCTCGGATCTATCGATCCGGGTGCATAAAAATCCACCAAAGAACCCTTTTGCATTTGGGCTTTAATTTAGAATGTCAAATGTATATGGTTTATAAATCGAAACGTTTTGAGGTAAGGCGGTGTTCATTATATATTGCTGATGAAGAAAAATTTATAACAAAGTCAACATTTATTTTTCTCCTCTTTTTTCTCAGTATCCTTTCAATATATTATTTTTTAAAATTTTGATTAAATATGTTAGAAATGAAAGATTTACTTTTTATGACAATAAGAAATTTACTTTTAAATATTGATGAAAATGATCGTTGCCTATCAGATTCTTATCATGCTCCAACATGGAGTAAATAAACCCGTGACCTTGACAAATGATTTGATTTGCATTTGAGAAACCTTAAAAAAAACTGTCATTCGGGGGCATTAATGTTTCACAAGCATCTTAATTATCGTGATTTGGACGTGTTATAAGTATCTTAAATGAAGCTTTTTCAAACTACATGTATTTCGTTTTATCTTGCTTGTTCAAGTTCGATAAACGTTGTAGGTTAAAATTTTTACGAAAAAGATTTACAGAATATTTTATTCATTATTTTTATTTATTTTGGCTACATTTATAGATGTGTTAAAACGGGACAACGCTAAAATGTCGGTGAGTATCTTAATTGAATTAAATAATGTTTCTATTTTCGACATTTAATACATTCCTATATATTGTAGTCATCAAATTTTTTTCAGCCGACCTCGTCAATTAAAATTTTTCAGTAGCGATTTCAATCATTCATCAATGTATCCGTGGAATAGAGTTCTTTGTTATTTCTGGTACATAAAATTAATAAATGTACAGGAATATAGTATAGGAATAGGAGACTTACCAAACATTTTCACTACTGTGTGTACTTGTATCTAAGTTGTAGTGGGATTCGAACCCACGATTCCCAAAACATAAGCCGGACTGTTAGCAATATACAGAGGATAACAGTAGACAAGACCAGTACAACATTTACCCAGGACATTTTACATGTCTCATATACAGTGTATTGGTGCTAAAGTTAAGTGGGGTGTCCGGTGTAACGACGAAAAGTGACCCCCGTAGAATATCGACCTGGGGGCATTCTTCTACGTAGAAACTTGATCCAATGGTCAATATTCTACGTAGAAAAATGACCCACTTTTTCGTATGGCCTTGAGGTCGTTTTTCTCCGTGTGCATTATAGAAAATGACCTTGTAGAATAATGACCCCTTGTCATTTTTTGATGCAAAAACAATTCTGATTGCACACATAAGTACTCTGAAGTTGACATCAAGAAGATGCTTGAGTTTCTGATTGACAATATCTATGTGGTTTTTAGAGACCAGGTATTCCAACAATCTATTGGAATTCCCATGGGTACAAATTGCGCTCCGTTATTAGCAGACTTATTTTATATTCATATGAAGCAGAATTTATGCAAAATCTTATGCGTGAAAAGAAGAAAACACTTGCTGTGGCCTTCAACTTGACATTTAGATATATCGACGACGTATTGTCAACTAATAATGATAATTTCCATTCCTACGTCGACACGATATATCCTGGTGAGCTTGAGATAAAAGATACCACAGAGTCCGACACTTCTGCTTCATACTTAGATATTTTACTTGAAAAAGACACTAATGGTAATCTAACAACCAAGCTATATGATAAACGTGATGACTTTAACTTTTCTATCGTCAACTTCCCTTACTTATGCAGCAATATACCTTCATCACCTGCATACGGGGTATATATATCTCAGTTGATTCGATAAGCAAGAGCATGCTCTACGTATGAACAATTTCTTAAACGAGGTAAATTATTGACAAGCAAGTTGATGAAACAAGAATATAAACAGTCTCGTTTAAAGTCATCATTTCGTAAATTCTATGGTCGATACAATGACCTTGTCAGCAAATACAATTTATCATTGAATGAAATGCTGACTGACGTTTTTCATACCAATTGTTAGTCCATTATTTGTACACTGAATTGACGACGGATTTTTTTTCCGTTATTTCCTGATTATGACAACGAGCACACGGCGGTTGTGACCGGTCGGCAGGGGATGCTCACTCCTCCATGGCACCTGATCCCACCTCTGATGTTTCGGAGGTCCGTGTTTGCTCTGCTCTTATTTTGTATATTGTTTAATGGACGTTGAGATTGAATACTGTTCGTTATTTCCACATCCTTCTTGCTAATAATATCCTTGTTAGTCGAATGCAAATCAGTAATATCAAGTAGCCTTATGATATGAAGTTTTCATTTCTGAAAGCTTTTAAGCTTGAAAAACAAATTCAGATCTATACTTTACATAACATTAATAATACAAACGGTTTTATCTCCATCAAATGAAAATAATATCTATTAAAATGTTCCAAGGCTATTAGAGCAAAGATATGCGCATTCATAGATTTGTTAAATACATTTCCACAGTTGCAATTGTTATTTTTATCTTTAAAAAGATCATTTTTTAGCTGGTGTCCAAAAAAAAAAAAATTATAAGTTCCATAATTGAAAATCTCTTTGATGTTACCCTAAATAAATTTTTGATCTCTATTTTTAAAACTTGCGCGAAAAAGGGTGCTTGCTTAGAAAATTAGATCTTATTTGGTTTTCCTTGAATGAACTTTCAAATTTCTCATAAAAATAGGGATGGTTTAGTTTGAAAAATGTAAGTACTAAATTCAATTGCCTCTCACCTTTAATACCAGGGAAACAAAAATGTGGTTTGCTCAAAACCTTTAAAATGTCTTTTGTCGTTTGCGAGTGTCATAAAAACAATAACAAAATGAGAGTTGAAGCATAAAAAATGAATGCTACTATTAAGGTATGCAATCAAATATATGTTGGAAAGGAGTAAAATACATTTTAAAACCCTCCTTACATTTAGAAGTATATAAAATATCGGGTCGAGACACAGACATAAGATTTTATTGTATAAAAAAGTAGGGGGTCAAATTTCTATGGGGGTCATATTTCAGTGTGTGTGGAATCGTAAAATTCCTGGTCTGGAATATTTTTCTAAGATCAAAAATGACCCTATTGACCCTGGGTCATTTTTCTATGTAGAAAAATAACCCCCTGGTCAATATTCTACGAGGGTCACTTTTCGTCGTTACACCGGCCACCTTTAGTGCAATCAGACCAAAATGTAAACATTTCTTGAAATGGTTAAAATATACTATAATTTGATCAAAAGTCCTTAGTATAAAGATACAATATATATATATGACTGAATGCATTTTTTGTGTGAATAATTTATACTTGTGCAGAAAAATGCTTTTGATATGTTCTCTAGAATTGCACAGTTTCACAATTCAGAGCCTTAAAAAATCAACAACAACAAAAAATGCAAAGTATGCATTAATGTTCTCTCAACAACCATTTGTTGAGAAAGTATATATTTTGCGATGTTAAATGGTTAAATAGCACTCGGGTCACAAATCCACTTTAATTTTTTTTAAAGTTTGGGGAAATATTCCTCGTGTAGGAAAACAATTGTCAGACTGCTTTACGTAGTTTTTTTCTTTAAAATGCAAACTTGTATAAAGGTTAAAGTAAATTGTGTGAGTATAATATCAATGCATGATTATGTATTGTTACATGTATGTTAAAGCCTGAAATCAATTATTGTATTGTTCAGGAACACACTATTGTGGAAGAGAGGAATGTCTTAGAAGAAAATAGTTTAAAATGTGAAAATCCGTCACAGACCTCTCATCGGATAACAGATAATTTCTGTCAAGTCAACGCAAATGAATGTCTACAGAATACGTCAAATAAAAGCCAGAGTCCATCCAGACAGAAAGAAAGTTTCACAAGATTGGATGACATTGTAAATACAGATCATCGCAGGCTTGACCTTACATATTTTAAGAGCATGGAGTTTTATATCAAAAATGATGAAATTTGGAAAACTTTGAACATTCATTGGATTGATGGAAAGATAATTTTTCAAAAAAATAGGCCAGGCGATGACAAATACATAGACAACCTTATTGAAAGGGTCTTCGCAATGAAGAGAGAGGATATAAACATCCCCTCCAATGACAGAGTAGAAAGTGTTTTGAAGCTTTGTGATGAAGAACCAGATATTTACAGAAGTTTTGATGAGAAAAAGCTGTTACTTACCATTATCGGTGAAAACTATGAACATTTCCTTTCTCTGCAACAAAAAATTCAGTATGAGTTGCATGGACAGAAACCCCGGGTAAAGCGGAAAAATATGTTTGCTTTAGGTAATGACTTAGCAACATCGCGGTCAAGCAGACCAAGAAGATTCATGTTCAGAGATAAAGATAATAATGAAAGAGAAGACTCAGACACTCATAGTGTACCATCATACAGTAGTGATTCAGTGAGTGAATTTTGCACCAAAGAAAATGTTAAGATTAAAATTCTCTGTGCCGGCATACTGTCATTAGATGTGGATTGTATAGTAAGTGCTGCGAATGAAAATTTGACACATGAGGCCGGTGTTGCTGCTGCCATATCAAATGCAGCTGGGTATACTTTGGATCAGGAAGGTAATGAGTACATCAGGAGAAATGTACCCTTAAAAGTAGGAGTCTGCTGCTCTACAACTGCGGGTAATCTAACTTGATACAGGTGTGTCATCCACACCGTAGGACCTAGATGGAGTGACTTCAGAGACAAGAATGAGTGTAGACAAGTTCTGAGGATGTCTATTTTTGTCTGTCTTTTGGAGGCATCAAATCGAGGCTTGTCATCAATTGGAATACCATCGATAAGTGCAGGTTTGTAATTCTTTGGTTGAAATCTATATACATGTATATATCTTGTAAAATAGTCATCTATTGAATCTAAATTATGTAAATGCAGTTATCTTTGTTTACTATAAAAGATATGGCTTGTTTTGTAAATTTCTCAGGTTTCGGATTGATTTATAGATTGGTGTTCTATTGAACTTTTCTTTGTTTGGAAATTTGTTTTTTTTTATCTTATTGTACATAGACATATATGTTTTAACATATATCTGTTTTTGGTTGAAGGGATCTTTGGTGTTCCAAAAGAAGTCTGTGCAGAAGAATACTTTTATGCTGTTACGGAGTTTAGTGAAAAGTATGCAGCATCTACCACTTTAAAAGAAATACACTTTATTGACAGAGATGACCAAATGATCGGGCTAATAAGAATAGTCTTTCAGTCTGGATTTGATGGTAAACTGCCACCTCCATTTCAGAGTTCCTCACCTGGAAGCTTTTCATCCTCTATGTCAAAGAAGAGTGGGAGCTTTTCTCAGAAAATTACTGGTTCCTTAGACCATTCTGTATTTGTTTTCAATGAAAAGATAAAAATACATGTGCATAAGAAAAACATTATAGGAATGGCAGTAGATGGGATTGTTTGCCCGCAAGATATAGAATTCAGTGGCCATGGACAGATTGCAAAAGCTGTCTACCACAAAGCAAGTGAAAAGTATAAGAATGAATTGGATGAAATTAAATTGAGACCACTGATGGGAGACACAAAAACGTTTGATATGTATGGTTCAATGCCTTTCCGATATGTAATTCATGCAGTCATTCAAAGATGGGACAAGACAAAAAATGCTAGATTTGAAATTAATTTGCTAAAGGCTATCAAAAATATCTTCAGTGACGCAAAAAGCAAGGGAATGAAGTCATTGGCAATCCCACTTCTTGGAATTAGTAAGTAATTCACTTGAATAAGTGAATTATTTAAATTCATGTATATAGTATTCTTTGCTAAAGGGGACAAAAGTTTGTAAATAAGAGGTTCACACACTCTTTCAAAAGAACACAACAAAGAATTTGTTTTAAAATATGTATAAGTGGAAATTTTAGCGAGACGCAAATTTAGCGATTTGTCCTGAAAAACTGGTAATTTATTTTTAGAGAAGTTATTTTAGTGATTTTAAAATGCACATTAAAGAAGCTGTTACAAATAAAACACAATTAATTTTTAGTGATATTCAATTTTAGCGATCTCGAAACCCTCGCTATTAATGCCAAAATTAAATCCTGGGTAAAATATCTACTTATACGGTAAATGCCCTATAATTTTGTGTTGACAGCCATGAATCATTTTGGGAATGTACCTTGCATAAATGTTTCAAAACAAAAACAGAAATACATGATTGTATTATATATATTTTTTGTTTGACCTCATGCAATCATTGACCTTGCTAAATGAAATGTGCTCTTATTAACCTAGGTTCAGATGGTGTATATGAACCAACCAAGATATTTGGAAATTTCCTGAAGAAATTCCTGAAAGATCAATTTAATTTTACAATTGAAGAGATTCACATAGTTTGCTTTGAAGAAACTGGTCATGGTATAAAAATAATTCAAGACTTGTTTAGTGAAGATGTGTCCTTTAAAGAGAAAAAATATAACCTCTCTGACACAACTTCAGATGAGAAAAACTTGTTCGGAAAAACCCTACGTGGTGAATCAGGTATCAAAGATGACTGTTGCATTTGTATGGATGCGTGCACAGAACCAAAGCGATTACTCTGTGGCCATATTTTCTGTAAAGAATGCATTGATACACACTTCACTTACAAGCCAACATGTCCTTCTTGCAACAAAGTATTTGGGAAACTTTATGGAAACCAGCCAAATGGAAACATAAAATTTAGAAGGCACTATACAAGCTTACCAGGGTACAAAAATTGTGGAACCATTGAAGTTATTTACAGTATTTACAGGGGTACACAGAAGGTAAGAGAAGGATTAATTAAATTAATTTATATATATATTCTGTAGCATTTAGCATTATTATCGCTATTGTGATGACATTCTTCATTTACAAGTAAAACTACATATTACCATAAAAATGCAAATTTATGAACTCAGTAATAAAATTGTCACAGTTGCAGTCAATATTCAGTGCATTATTATTGAATTGAAAAGAAATCTTTTACAAGTATTGATGTTTTTGAGGTCAATACAACGATCTTGTCATCTGATTGGACAGGTCCCCTGCACCCATCTACTACACACCCCATTTCTTTGAGCCTAAATGTTATGTTCACTCAAAGAGTGGAATTTGGGTGCAAGTAAAAAGAAACCGTACCAGAATTATTAGAAATTGTATAAATTTGGAATTTCTTAATCTTTTTTTAATTCAATGTAGCAGAAATAGATCCTTGTGTTATTACCTTTAGAAATTGTACCTATATAAATATATGCTGAAAGGGTCTAAAATTTCCCAATGCTTTTTTCTTAGATAAAAAAATGATGTTAGACCACAGAGTGAGGTATTGGACCTGTCAAGATATTTTCATGAAATTTCATATACAAATTTTCATGTTGATTACTGATGAACACTTGGATGGTCATTCATGTCTTACTGACACACTTCTAGTTTTTTTCAAAATGGTTTATCAAAATATACAAGTATAACATGTTTACTTGTGCAGGAGGACCATCCCAGTCCTGGTCAACCAGTTGATGGAATAACAAGAATTGGATTATTACCAGACAATGAAGATGGTCGACTCGTGGCAAAACTTTTGAATGTGGCTTTCTCAAGAAAGTTGATCTTTACAATAGGAAGGTCAAGGACAACTGAGAAGGAAGGTGTTGTTACTTGGAATGACATCCATCACAAAACGAGACGTGAGGGAGGACCAGAAAGGTTTGAATAACAAGAATCATCCCTGTAATCAATCAATCAGCAACACTGATTGTTAAATTCAATTTGTGATTTTCCTACAACAGTTTTGACTTTTGAGATGCAGCTAGACATGTTTACCACCATGAAAGTCCTGTATACATTAAAAATCGCCATATCATTTGTTAAAGTTAAGTATTCTGTGAACATGATTGCCCTAATGTTACACATAAAGCTCATTTAAGTGGTATTTCTGACCTTATTAGTTATTACATATAACAATCTAAAAGGAACTTTTGCATTTCTAAATGAGCAAGTCATAAACGAAGGTGAATATGTTAATTGGCATCCTAGATGCTCTCTCACTCAGTACAATTGGCCATACACTACTAAATATATGATAAAATATTATCAGCTAGTATATTCAAGCTACACAAAACCTTTTTTTCAGGTTTGGCTACCCAGACCCCACATATCTGTCGAGAGTGCTGGAAGAATTGTCTGTGAAAGGAGTAACTTTGGAATCAGCAGATAATCCTGATGAGTACAGAGAATTCAGAAGCATGTATTAGATATTAGATTTTAAGAGCTATCATGTAACGGAGTTCAAGCAAATTCATGGGAATTTGGATAATTTTACAAATTGATTTTGAATCAAAGGAAGTGCATGTATGTCTATACTTTAGTCGAACAATTTTAATTTTGGCATAAATATGAATAAATGTCACTCGTTAGAGAAAGAATGTTTCGAATTGATATATCTTGTAGGCACAATTTATTAACAAAGATAGATAATCATTTATTCCCAGTGTATAGTTTTTCCATCATACAGATTAGTTCTCTTCAAAAATAAATTTTTCGTCTTATTTTAATTACCTAATGTACATTCTAAAAGCCAAAAATATTTGAAAAGTAGGGATACATTAAGTCAAATGCAAATGACAGTTGTATGACTGAAACACCCCTTGTTAGAGTATAAGAGTGTTTTTTTGTATTTTGCTTAATTAGCTGCATCTGAGCTGTGATTATTTTGAATTGACTTAAATGTATTCAGATCATGTTTTATCAAGCTTCTTAATATTCAATTTACATGTTTGCAAATGTATTTTGACCACATTATTTTTGTTTCTTTGAAAATTTTCTTTGAAAGACATGCACTCTACATAGCAATATATTCCACTTGTAACTGTGATTCTGTTTGTAACAATCAGATGTCAATAATTTACGAGGACAGAGATCAAGTATAACGACTGTCTGATGCTGGAAATAATGGATGTATATTTGAAAAAAGTTGTACAAAAATTGTCACTACTTTTAACAGTATTTGAAACCTTATAGTTAGAACATGAGTGAAAGACGTCTAGGGAACCCATAATTGCTTTGTTGTCCCTACAAACCAAGCACATGTCTAAAAATCTCAAGTTCCAAGACCAATTTCATAATTTTGCTTTTGTCTTACTAGTAAATCAGAAAATGAGTTTTGAAATGGTACTAGATCAGCGTAGGACCTTCAAGTGTGTCATTTATCTGGACCAAAGTTATTTGGAGAAAATAAAAACCCAAGTTTCTAGAAAAGAAAAAAAGGTGTTATAATAGTATCTTTGTAATACAGAACTATTATCTATCGGAAGATATTTGACAAGGGTATGTTTAAATAGGTGTAGTCAATAGTCATCAAGATCATTTTATCATGGTCACAGTTTTGTCAGACTTGTATCGACTTAGCCAATAAACAGTTGTAAGACTACAGAAAAATTTATATACAGATTGTCCTTAAAAAGGAAAGGAATATTACTTGTTAATTGTGTAATTTAGGACTATTTCTGTTTTCAAATGAAGGAAATATTCAGTGGATGAAAATATTTTGAAAAGTGTTACTTGTTACAGAATGATTAAAAGAAAAAGAAGGTATTTTTGTCGGGATTTGGACATAACAATGGTCCAAATTATTTTTAGTGGCTTGATTTTAGTGTTACCTTTGATGAGAGCATATATAAGAATTGTACACTCACTTTGCTTGCATTGCAACCTTTTTGTATTATGATATATGTTCTTAAATGAAAATTTGTAATTGGTTGACATCTAGATTTTTATGCCCCAAGATCAAAAGATCCCTTGGGTATATTGTTTATGTCCTGTCTGTCTGTTTGTCTATCTGTCTGTTGTCAACTTTAACCTAGCCCATGGCTACAATGTATTGCCCTGTATACCACTTCAGTGTACGTCCTACTCCAGAATTGTCACCATTTGGGGTTGGGGGGGGTGTAGTGTTTCACAAACACATCCTATATCTACATATTTTGTATAACTTGATTTCTAAAGAAAACAATCACTTTTTTCGAATATTTTCTTAAACACGGAAGCTTATTAGCAAAATAAGTAACTTAAAGTAAGCATTGTGCACATCATTATACTAATCATGTATTCATTTTTATGCGATAAATAAGAAATCTTTGAGTGTAGTTTTATGTGTAAAGAAGTTTTAAATTAAGGAAATTTTTTTTTTGTTATGGAACTCTTCTTTTTTTCATGTGATCATTCAATGTGTTACAGTTACTGTATAATATAAAGTTCTTCAAATATATAAATGATCTCTGAGTCTAAGTCTGTAAACTTACTATAGTTTGGACCTGTAAAAAGGAATTGTTTTCATTAATAGAACGGTAAATTTAATTGCATATTTTATTTTGATTTGGAAGACGCAAAAGCTTGCAAATGATTTTTTCTTCAGATTGTTTGATTTTTATTAAAATAATTGAAATAAGTAAAAGAAATATAATCATAAATTCATAATATGCATTATGGGTATGTAGTTTTCTAAATTTGTGTTTAGTATTAAAATTGCTTCCATTGATAGAATCATGGGTAGTATGATCTTTCAATGCATTGCAGATACTGCAAACTTTAAAGTTATTCAAAAATATTTTTTTTATCTCTGAGTCTTTAAGTGTGTTGACTATACTCTTTTTTGGACTTGTTATGGCTTTAAAAAGTAATTGTTTTTATCAATAGTACGGTAAGATTGTTTTTCTATTTTGACTTCAATTTGAAAGAGGCAAAAGGTTGCAAATTATATTTTCTTAAGATTGTTTGATTGTTATTAAAATAAGTATCGGAAATGTGATCATAATATGTATGTAGTATTCCTAATAAGTGTATGCTGATAAAAATCATGGGCCATTTCATTATGAATTACTTTAAAATCAATAAATCCTAGAGTTGATAAAGAATGATTCTTTCTTTTTCTACCACTTATCCTGGGGGTAGATAAGCAAGGAATGGGGTTGGTACTGTGTGCATTGATTTTGTAGACAACTGCTTCATCATTAAAACGAGAGCTCAGATTTTTCACAATCCGTGATTGGTCATTGGTTAACTGGTTAAAAATCCCTCTAATTCTACATACAAGTGCTCTGAGGTTGATATTGAAAAGACGCTGGAGTTCTTTACTGAGAATATTTATGTAGTCTTTGAAGACCTTGACTTCTTACAAAACCTTTGAAATCCCAAAGGATAATAATGGGTATTTATGCTCCTTATAAACCCGTTATTATCCTTTGGGATTTCAAAGGTTTTGGAAGAAGACAAGGTCTTCAAAGACTACATAAATATTCTCAGTGAAGAACTCCAGCATCTTTTCAATATCCCAATGAAGCAGAATTTATTCAAAATCTTCTAAATGAGAACATAACACTTGTGGTTGTTCAACTCGACATTCAGATCGACAGTATTTTATCAATTAACAATATCGTTACCATTATTTTTTTACGTCGACTTGATTTATTCCAGTGAACTTGAAATAAAAAGAAGGCATAGAGTCATTCTCGCAAGCCAGGCGTCCCGAAGCAACACAATATGTTGCCCTTATACCCGTCAATATCAAATAGCTTTCAATTAAATAAAATTGGAAACCTCAAAGCCTTTTTAAATTATTACAGATTAAGTGGCATTAGGGGACATGAATCCCCCCCCCCCCCATCTCACTGTCCACTCCCTGTCCCTAATGATGTTGTAACTAAAGAAAAATTAAATTTATATAGCTCTGTGGTTGAATTAGCCATAACATTTTACTTTATTTTGCTTCTAAAACATTTTGTTAAACCATTTATAATATACTGTTCTCTGAAATGTGCATTATGGTGAAAAGCTATACTATGTTGACCGAGATACACTTTTAGATTTGAACTTTATTCTTATTCTGTAAATAATACTGTAGCTTTTTTCAAGCACTTGTGACCATAAGTGTTTTGCTCATTTGACCTTTTCTGATCATTATTGTCTATACGAGGGTTGTCCAAAACGTTCGTGGACAATGACGTTTTTGTCAAAATAAATGGTTCTATATGCATCTATTGTATTTCAAAATATTTCTTATGAAAAACCAAAACAGAATGGTTTAATTTTTATTGATGGAACTTACTATTTTTGTAAAAATCGGGGTCTTTAAACATCGCAGATTGCGCGTACGGACCAGTCTGACGTTAAGCTAACTTCATTATAACGTCAAACATTTGGATTTTGACTTAACACATGTTCATGGACACACACTAAATTTCTTTTTTAAGGCGCAATGCACTTCTAAGTGCTAGAAATAATCATTATGTATAGATTATAATTTATTTAATTTTTAAAATTCAAAACAATGCACAAAAAATTACGAGCGTCATCTAAATAAACAGTTTGTATACACAAACTGCACAGCCCAGTCCGACGCCGCGCTAGTTTTTTTTAACAATGTCATGAATAGAAATCTCCATTTTCAGTAAATTTCATGTGTTTTTAAATTCTTGTAGTGTCATTGAATTTGTACACACCGTTGAAAAATCGTATTATACCAATCTGAAATTGATATACTATATATATTTCAATAATTTTGAGTTGTTCTAACAAATATTTTGTCTTTTACGTCGTTTCAACAGTATAAAAACTTATTTTTTCATCGGACGCTGCCCCGTGCGAACGGCTGACGTCGTTTTTTTTGTCGAGTTTTGACACATATTTGTTAAGGTTTTTGTTTAGTATTTGTACTGTCTATATAGTAAGCGATACTTAAGATATCATTAAATGATTATAGCCTCTTTATTTGTGTTACATGAAAATTTTATTAATTTTTGACTTGTCTTATATCGAAAAAAATCATTTTAATCCGAACACTTTATGTCAGAGTTTACGTCATTTTAACTTTGGTCCGTGCACACTATCCGCGATCTTTAAAGACCCCGATTTTAACAAAAATATTAAGTTCCATCAATAAAAATTATATCATTCTGATTTGTTTTTACATAAGAAATGTCATGATATTCAAAAGATTTATATAGAACCATTTATTTTCACAAAAACGTCATTGTCCACGAACTTTTTGGACAACCCTCGTATCTTCCGTCTATACACTTTTCAAATGTTTGACTTCTCCAGAACCAGTAAGACAATTTCAACCAATCTTGCCACAAAACATCTCTTAGTAAATGGCAGTCTAATTACAACTGAGAAAAGGGAATCCAAGTGTGTTCAAAAGTAGGCCCATAACCTCTTGCAAGAGGAGATAATTAACAATAAGTGAAAATATTTTGATCATTTATAAACTTATCAAGAACCACAAGGCCCGGAAAGTTGAAACTTATATAAAACTGTCATTACATAGTGTGGAATCAATTTCGTTCAAATTATGACCCCCCCCCCCCCCCCCCCCCCCCCCCCCCCCCCCCCCCCGGGGTACCACGGGATCACATGTAGGTATCTAAATGTTTACATGGAAATGAATGAAAAAAAAATCGTATTCATTTTCACAAGAATAGCTAGAGCATTTTAAGTCATATTGATATGGAAACATGAGATAGAATATATTCAGACTTTTATTTCAAATCAAGACCTCCGGTGGTAGGGTGGCGCTACAATAAGGGATCAAGTTTTATTAGTTCACCTGAGTAAACTCAGGTGACCTATTGCTATCTGTTTTCGTCCGTCCTCGTTCGTCGTGCGTTAACATTTGATCATTTTAGCTTCTTCTCTGAAACCACTGAACCAATTTCAACCAAATTTGGCATCCATGGGTGAAGGGGAACAAAAATTGCAAAGGATAATAACGGGTATTTATGCTCCTTATAAACCCGTTATTATCCTTTGGGATTTCAAAGGTTTTGTAAGAAGACAAGGTCTTCTGGAGCCTTGGGGTGGGGCAAAAACCACTAAAATTAGTGCAATCTTTAAAAATCTTTTCTTCTTTACTCCTGGACACCAAGCAGTTAAACTATTGGTATGATTGTAATTAGCATTGAGTCCTCTACCAAAATTGCGAAATTGATGGCCACAGGGTCAGGGGTTGTAGTGCTAGGGCGGGGCTATGTAGAATATATAGTGAAAATGCATAAATTTGAAATTCTTCTTCTCCATTCATGGGCATTAAGTAAACTAACCAAGTGCATGGATATGTTGAAGAAAGCTGCCTCTTCCAAAATTGTGAATTTCATGGCCCCAGGGTCAGGGTTTCTCATGCTAGGGCTGGGCTATATAGATTATATAGTAAAAAATGAATTATTTCTTTGAAAATCTTCTTCTTTGCTCCTGAGTATTAAATAAACTAACCAAGCACATTGTTATGTTGAATAAGGCTACTTCTTTCAAAATTGTGAATTTCACAGCCCCTGGGTTGGGGGTTCTGGTGTTAGGGCGGGGCTTTATTGAATATATAGTGAAAATGCATAAATTCTTTAAAACTCTTCTTTTCTGCACCTGAGTATTTAACCAATGAACTATGTAATAGTTATGAGGAGGAAGAATGCCTCTTTGAGATTTTGAATTTCAGGGTCCCTGGGTTAGATATTCTTGTGTTAGAGGGGGGGGGGGCTCTAATGTTTATATAGTGAAAATGCTTGAATTCTTTGAAAAAATTTTCCATTGTTATTGGGTATAATGCCAATAATCTTAGTATATATTTATAAAAAAAAACTGCTCATTCCAAAAATGGTTAATTTCCTGTCCCCTGGGACAGAGGTACTTTGGGGGGGAGGGGGTAACATAGTCTGAAATAATTTGATGCATTGAAGTCTGCACTTTGGTATTAATCAGCAGCATGATGAAAAAAAAAATTCCAAAATTTTGAAAGGTGTGGCCCCAGGGTCAGTGGTTCCTGTGGGATGGGGAGCTCAACTTTGGACCCACCCTAACAGAAGAAGCCCTGACCCAGCGGCCCATAAATTCACTAAAAGTGGAAATGGATTTTCTCTTTGTATAATTATGATAAGCAATGGTGCCTCTTTCAAAATTGTGAATTTCATGGCCTCTAGTTTAAAACATGAATCAAATTCAATTGGTTGGAAAGTTGTCACATGATACTCTGGTGACCTATAAGGCCCATGGACCTCTTGTATAGGAATGAAAGAGAAGTTTTCACAGTTCTTCTAAAAAACATCAAGACCATGATTATTAGTAATATTAATATGGAAACATTCTCAAGTAGTGTACAAATCATGACCCCATGGGTTAAGGTGGGACATTTTTCTGTCCCTTAAAAGAAAAGGGGCACACTAGATCTATAGGCAGTCGGCAAAAATCATTGACACAAAAACAATTCAGATTTAAATGTCCAAGCACCACGTTTTTATTTTATATTATCTTATACAAAGAACCAAGATAGACTTAGAGAAAAAATAATCTTGCAAAAAAAATTTCTTTCATAAAATCATGGTATTCGTGGGATTCGAACCATAACAATAAAAATCCGACGTATCAATAGCATACTGCTTTGAGACTAACGCGTTAACCGCTATGCTACATCGATATTCCTAATGGTATTTTGGGCATTTAAATCATGTTTGTGTTATGATCCGCAACTTAATGGACTTGAAGTATTTCTCGAAAAGATGCAAATGTTATGTCATAAAAGTGTTCTTTTAAGGTATAGTGGGTCTTCGCTCCATGTTTTTGTAAACCCAAAAATGGGTATTTTTTTGCAAACTTTAAGGATCATCTTTCAAAAAAATGGAGTGAAGACCCACTCATATTTAAAATTATTGATAAAGTACGAGAAAATGATCGTTTTTGTTCTTTTTAGTGTGTATTACAAACTTTTTCATAAGCAAATATTTTCTGATTTTGTGAGTTTTTGTAAATTGTAGAGGTTTTTCATAAAAATACTTTAATATTAGATGAAATATCAAATAAAATTTGGATTTCATTGAGATTAAAATTTTCACTTCTTATCTGTCGCACTATAGGCACTTCGCCCGCCTTCTTCCCCCACCTTCTTTGACTCTTGAAGATTAAAAACAACAAATGAAAGCATGGAGAGGAAACCATTCTAAAAAACGAGTTGAAAAAAGCCCATAAGAATGCTTTATTATACCCCCCGCTTGAAAAGCGGGAGGGTATATAGTAATCGTTAATTCCGTCCGTCCGTCCGTCCGTCTGTCTGTCCGTCCGTCCGTCCGTCTGTTACGCTTTGGGGTACCCTTCTCTTATCCGCAACTCCTCTTATACCACTGAAGGAAATTTAATGAAACTTTCACAGAATCTTTATTATATATTGCCATTGTGCACCTCCTATTTTACTTTTTGATCCGACACATATTTTGGGTTTCCCGGCCACAGGAAAACATGGACTTTTTCACCAGTTATAACCATATGGGAGGCGGGGGGTATCATTTAGTGAGCTCATCGCTCACAGTACCTCTAGTTTTTTATTTGAAGTTAAGATTTACATGTATTGCATATAATACCCGATGACTGTGAACGACGGTTTTCAAACAAGAGGTCCATGGGCCACATCGCTCACCTGAGCACTAAGGGTAGGAAAAAGGTAGAAAATGGCTTTTTATTGTAAAGTTTAAATCCAAAAGTAGTCCCATGACCAATCAAGGATTTGCTATTTTTTAGAAAATGATTTTTAAAGAATTTTCCTATATATATCTTTAAAAACCCTAGGGGTCGTGATTTGAACAAATTTGAATCTAAACTACCTGAGCATGCTCCCATATAAATATGATGAATTATGGCTTTGTATTTCTTGAGAAGATTTTTAAAGAATTTTCATATATGTTTCAATGTAAAACTTTGGTCACCAATTTTGGCCCCTACCTACCCCCGGGGGTCATGATTTGAACAAACGTGAATCTATACTACCTGAGCATACTCCCATATAAATATGACGAATTATGGCTTTGTCATTCTTGAGAAGATCTTTAAAGAATTTTCATATATGTTTCAATGTAAAACTTTGGTCACCAATTTTGGCCCCTACCTACCCCCGGGGGTCATGATTTGAACAAACGTGAATCTATACTACCTGAGCATACTCCCATATAAATATGACGAATTATGGCTTTGTCATTCTTGAGAAGATCTTTAAAGAATTTTCATATATGTTTCAATGTAAAACTTTGGTCACCAATTTTGGCCCCTACCTACCCCCGGGGGTCATGATTTGAACAAACTTGAATCTACACTATCTGAGCATGCTTCCATATAAATATGATGAACTATGGCTTTGTCATTCTTGGGAAGAAGATTTTTAAAGAATTTTCCTATATATTTCTATGTAAAATTTTGGTCGGCCATTTTGGCCCCACCCTACCCCTGGGGGTCATGATTTGAACAAAAGTGAATCTACGCTACCTGAGCATGCTCCTATATAAATATGATGCATTATGGCTTTGTCATTCTTGAGAAGAAGATTTTTAAAGAATTTTCCTATTTATTTCTATGTAAAACTTTGGTCGGCCATTTTGGCCCCGCCCTACCCCCGGGGGTCATGATTTGAACAAAAGTGAATCTACACTATCTGAGCATGCTCCCATATAAATATGATGAATTATGGCTTTGTCATTCTTGGGAAGAAGACTTTTGAAGAATTTTCATATATATTTCTATGTAAAAGTGTAAAAAGGGGTCATGATTTGAACAAACTTAAATCTACACTACCTGAGGATGTTTCCCCATAAGTTTCATCTTTCCTGGCACAGTGGTTCTTGAGAAGAAGATTTTTAAAATATGCCACCAAATTTTCATTAATTCCCAATTATCTCACATTGAATGAGGACGTGGCCCTTCATTTGAACAAACTTGAATCCCCTTTACCCAAGGATACTTTGTGGCAAGTTTGGTTGAAATTGGCCCAGCGGTTCTTGAAAAGAAGTCGAAAATGTGAAAAGTTTACAGACAGACAGACAGACAGACAGACGGACAGACGGACAAAATGTGATCAGAAAAGCTCACTTGAGCCTTCGGCTCAGGTGAGCTAATAAAAAACAAGATGTGTTTGTGAAACACTATGCGCCCGGCGGCAACAAAGTTAATAAAACATATTTCTAGCATGAAGGTCACAGTCAAGGTCACAAGGTCATTGATCTTGGTGTCATTTGAAAGAGCTTAATTAGTGGAGTATGCATACAAAATATGAAGTCTCTATCTTTAATGGTTCAAAAGTGATAGCGAAGGTTAAAGTTTGCAGAAAAAACCATTTTTAGCATATAGGTCACAGTCAAGGTCACAAGGTCATGACCTTGGTGTCATTTGAAAGAGCTTAATTAGTGGAGTATGCATACTAAATATGAAGTCCCTATCTTTTATGGTTCAAAAGTTATAGCGAAGGTTAAAGTTTGCAGAAAAAAACTATTTTTAGCATACAAGTCACAGTCAAGGTCACAAGGTCATTGACCTTGGTGCCGTTTGAAAGAACTTAATTAGTGGAGTATGCATACCAAATATGAAGTCTCAACCATTCATAGTTCAAAAGTTATAGCGAAGGTTATTTAAAGTTTGCAGATAAACAGACAATCAGACAGACAGACAGACAGGACAATATACGCCTCGGATCTTTCGATCCGGGCGCATAAAAATACCGAATGTTAGAGTTTATAAGAACCAACTGTATAACTATATTTATATAGGTCAATTTTCGAATTTGGTGCGCCGTGGAACAGATTGAAATACAGACAATATTTTGGTCTTTGAAAACTCTTGAACTGTTGTAAGATGGAACAACTCTCTGATAAGCGTTAAGACTTCACAACAAAAAAAGTCACATCTGATAACTTGTCCTGCCAGAATGGAGACTGGAGATAAAAAAAAATGTGTAACATCTATTACTTCATTATACACATATACCTGCACTTTCTAAAAAGGTTTGGGTATATTGAGTTTACCTTCGTCTGTCCGTCATTCTTTTACACTTCCTCAAACTCTTCTTCAAACTCCTCTTATATCTTAAACAGTAGTCGAATCATCTTTGGGGAGAGGGTTGTTGATATGCAATAAGGCTTTCGCCCTAGGGGTCAAATTATGGTCGAAATGGCGTTTTATTCAAGATGCCCCTGGTTCTCAAAACTCCTCTTCAGACTAAAGTAAAGCCTAATAATCTTTTAAGGGATCAGGCGCGGATCCAGATTTTTTTCCAGGGGGGTCCACCTCAGTCAAAAAAAAATCCAATCCCAGAAATAAAAAAAAACATAAATACACCCAAACGTCAAAATACTATTTCGTGGGGGGGGGTGTCTGCGTTTTCCAAGGGGTAACTTTTATCTTGTTTTAGTATACACATTTTTTTAACCTGGTAAATTCTAGGGGGGGTCCTGACCCCCTCGACCCCCCCTCCCATCTAGATCCCGGTTGTTGCTGTTTTATATTTATATGAAAAATGCACCTTAGGGATCTAAAATGGTGTTTTTGTACAAAAAACGCATTGGTCCCCAGCCATTCCTTTAATTGTTTGCAGTAGCCTAATCATATCTTTGAAGATGATTGGTCATGATACACGATACATACGTGAAAAGAAGAGTTGCTGTGGCCTTCAACTCGACATTTAGATATATCGACGACGTATATTGTCACTTAACAATGGTAGTTTCCAAGCTTATGTCAATGCGATGCCTAGTATCTCCTGGTGAGCTTGAGATAAAAGATACCACAGAGTCTGACACATCTGTTTCATACTTGGATATTTTACTTGAAAAAGACGTTATTGGTAATCTAACAAATTGATGAAACAATATTATCAGCTATCTCGTTTAAAGTCATAATTTCGTAAGTCCTATGGTCGATACAATGACCTTATCAGCAAATACAATTTTCATTGTGTCAAGTGCCGACGTTTTTCATACTAATTGTTATTACATTATTTATACGCTGAATTGACGACGGATTTTTCCGTTATTTCTCGATCATGACAAGGAGCACACGGCGGGTGTGACCGGTCGGCAGGGGATGCTCACTCCTCCATGGCACCTGATCCCATCTCTGATGTTTTGGAGGTCCATGTTTGCCTTGCTCCTATTTTGTAGTGTTTTATGGACTTTGATATTGAATACTGTTCGTTATTGCAGCCCGGAGGACCGGGCTGCTCTATACATACAAGTTTTAGTGTTGGTATATGGGGATTGAGGTGAGAGAAGTTATTCAGAATTAAAGGTTTTCTAAAGATTAAAAAGATTGTTAATCAGAATGTTCTTTCCCTTTATAAATTAAAGAGAGAGACAATATATTTACTTCCATAAAGTGGATCTGTAAAAATATAGATGTTTTTCACATTTAATATACAATATTGCTTATCATTTACTTTCGAAAAAACGACAGGTCTCCTTTTTTAGAACATCGAATTTTACTTATCGCATCAAAACCTTCTTTATACAGTTCGTGTTTTATATTCTTAAAGTGAAGTATATTTTTGAAAACAGGCGATGCACGTTTCTGATTTTATATTTAAGGTAAGTCACTCCTGAAATTTGTTAAATAAAGGATTTTTTGAGAAGTATATTTTGGATAAGTACTCATAAAGTTTAACTCAAAATCGCAAAGAAAATAGGGGGTCAGTGTGCATCCTACTGATCTACGGTACATTTAAGTTGACCTTTTTGCACTTAAATTTCATCTCTTTGGTTAATTACTTTAACCCTTTTTATATTTTATCAGATGTAAGCATGGTAATAAATATAATGTTATTTTACGTAAAAGAGTTTGAATAATATTTATCATTAAACAAATCTTGCAAATTAATGCGCGTAAATTATTGTGTGACCTTTTTGCACTAAAAGATAACATATTTGGGGTATTAAAAACTTAATAGGCAATAAAAAATTTTCTTATATCAAACTTTTTACGACTTAAGTGCTGATCAGTCACAAGTATCGAGTATCGAGTAGTTTAAAATAATGAAAGAAAAAGGTGGGGTCAGTGATGTTAATTTTGAAATATTTGTCAAAATATGTGATTTTTAGGCAAAAAATGGTGTAAATTTGATCTTGACTTCTTTAAAAGAAACTATTCAAGAGACTTTGATTATTAATCTTCATATGCTTAAACTATAAACATTGATAAGAGCTATTAAGTTGCATGAACATTCATCATGATATTTTAATAAAAATTTATATGCTAAACATTTTGAATAGCATTTACAAACTGCAACAAAAAATCTGCCCCTGTGTTAAATAATTAATTCTTTCTAATCATTACTGTCCTCTTTACCTTTGTCATCCACCATTATTTGATGGAAAATCTTCTTTCTTTAATACACAGTTTTCTTTCTTTAAAATCTGCACCCCTATAAAAATCAAGACTCTTTGTTGCTCCTGAAATTAATTGTGCAAATAATTCTTTAAAAACTAGAGCATAATTTGTATTTCTCATGGTGACAGATGATTGAGTAAAAAATGTAGAAATTCTCAAATTTAGAATCTTAAAAGCTGTGAATTTAAAAAAAAAACACCCAGAGGCGTTAGATCCGCTCGCATACTTGCTACACTAACATCCAGTAACACATTTCACAGAGGGTCAAGTCATAGGTCATATTCTATCATCCAATCAAATTGTCGCTCGCAAAATCATTGAATATTTGTTGAAAGGAATAAGTCTACAGTTGTTACGAATTTTACCTTAGATGTGACCCTCTATGTGATATTGTTAGATGTTAGAGTAGCAAGTATGCGAGCAGATCTAACATTTAACTTTAATTAGATTGACCCAGAGGTGAACATACTTACTGTAAAATCACATATTTTCGTGGGTTCAAACTTTCATGGTTTGAGGAAAAAATTTGGATCCTGGGAATTTGATTTTGTGTCTGAAGAATTGTTGAGTAGTTTTATATGTAACACTTTACATTTTGTGGTGGACATGAATTTGTGGGTCTCTCCACACCTCGAAAACAACGAAAATTAACCCCCACAAAAATTTGTGATTTTACAGTAAATATGCAATGTTCATACCCCTTTAAAATAAATGGAAAAGGTTGTCCTTTACCAGGAACTTTTTTTACCATCCCACAGCAGCTCCTTTCTTCAACTTGTGCATAACCTGCAACATAACAGTTATTTCATAAAAATTGTTTTCATCCAATCATAGATAAAATCAGCCAATCAAGACAATTTATCAATAGTCAGACTTTTAACTTAATGTTTTTTGTTTGTTTTTATGTTGTTTAATAACAACATACTGACAGCTGATTTCTGAGACATTTCCTTTATCGAATGAATGGAATTCACTTCCTTGTACATTAATATAACAAAATCATCTTTACTTACCGGCAAATCTGACAAGATTATAATTGTATATATATATGTACTATTAGTTCTGCAACACTGAGCCTATAAGCTTTTGACTTGATGGTTTATCTAATTTGAGAGAGCATAGTCCATTTTTAGGCATTTCAAGATTAACAATGCAGAATATGTACACATGTAAAGGCAGGTAAAAATCCCACACAAACAGGACACTGAAAAGACTGGAATTTAGAGATATTTCATTTCTCTCTTGTGTGAATTAAAATAAATTAATGCCAGAAACAATATGATAAATTAATAACTTAGTCTTGTTTTGTGCTTATACTTTAATGCCCCCAGAAATGAAGTTTCGAGGGTATACAGCAAAACTCGCTTAGTACGAACATGGATATTGCGAATAAAGCGGAGTCATCTTGGATCCCCAGCTATATAAATTTAATGAATTTCATGTATGATTATAACGAATTACGGATATAGCGAAGTAATTTCATAGGTCCCTGTGACTTCGTTATAACGGAGTTTTGCTGTATAGTTTTTTTCATGTCCATCTGTCTGTCTGTTTATCTGCAAAAGCTTTAACCTTGCCCATACCTTTTGATTTTATTAGTGGAGCTATGACTTTCATATTTCACATATGTATTCTTTGTATTAAGACCTTTCATTGGATACCACCAACTTTGACCTTTTGACCTTGGAGATTTACATACTAATAAAAACAACGCAAAGATTTAACTTTTCTAAAATGCAAATTGAATTAATTTATACCAAAAGTAGGGTATTCTCACTGGAAAACAATCGTGAAATTTGAAAGTAGTTCAATGTAAAAGTATTTTCAATAAGTACAAATATCTCCAAGGTCAAAAGGTCAAGGTAATTGATATCCAATGAAAGGTCTTGCCACATAGGATACTTATGTAGAGTATGGAAGCCCTAGCCCTAACCATTCAGAAGTTATAGCCAAGGTTGAAAATTTTTAAAAGTAGGTCAAACTCCAAGGTCAAGGTCAAAGTTCTTATTTTCAAATGAAAGGTCTTGTCACAAGGGTTAAATGTGTAAAGTATGGAAGCACCAGCCCTAACCCTTTAAAAGTTATGGTCAAGGATTGCTTTTTTAAAGTAGGTCAAACTTAAAGGTTGAAGTCAAAGGGTCAAAATGCTTGGTATCCAATGAAAGATCTTCTCACAAGGAGTACATATATGAGGTATGAAAGCCTTGTCCCTTACCATTCAAAAGTTATAGCCAAGGCTAAAGTTTTTTTCACAGGTACGGAAATATACAAGGTCAAAGGGTCAAGGTTCCAGGTATCCAATGAAAGGTTTTTTGACAAAAAATATATATTTGAAGTATAAAAGTCCTGGTATCTACTGTTAAAAAAATATGGCCAAAGTTGAAGTTAAAAATTTTCATGTAAAAGTGGGTCAAACTCCAAGGTCAAAAGGTCACATTTGGTGGTACCCAAAGAAAGGTCTTGTCACAAGAAATACACAAGAAATATGAAAGTCATGGCTCTACCAAATCAAAGTTATGGGCAAGGTTAAAGTTTTTGCGGACAAACAGACAGACGGACACGACAAATACTATATACCCCCAAAACTTCGTAAAAAACTTTAACATTGGAAATAACTTTTGAATTGCAAGGGGTAGAGCTTTCATACTTCACACATGTAATCTTTATGAGAAGACCCTTCACTGGATACCAAGAGCTTTTACTTTGACCTTGGAGTTTGACCTGTTTTAAAAAAAACAAACCTTGACAAAATATATTAAAGGTACGAGCTATTCTTCAATACTTTAGTTTTTTAATCCTTGTGACAAGACCTATCATTTGATACCTTGACCTTTGACCTTGACCTCAGAGTTTGACTTACTTTTTAAAAAAATGTAACCAAATTTTTAAACGGATAGGGCTAGAGCTTCAATACTTCACATGTATTCTTTGTGGCAGGATAATTTATTGGATACCAATAACTTTGACCTTGGAGATTTCCGGACTTTGAAAAAACTTGAACCTTAGCAATAACTTATAAATGGTAATAGGGCTAGGGCTTCCATACTTCACATATATATTTTCTGTGGCAAGTCCTTTTATTAGATACCAAACCCTTGACCTTTTGACCTTGACATTCCAGGACTTATGAAAAAACATTAACCTTGGCAATGACTTTTGAAGAGTAAGGGCTAGGGCTTTTATACTTCCCACATGTAATTTTTGTAACAAGACCTTTCATTCAATACCAATAACCTTAGGCTTCTGACCTTGATCTTGGAGATTTCTGTACTTATGAAAAATGTTTTGCCTGGCCATAACTTGGGAACAGATGTTGATAGGGTTTTCATGTTTCACAATTGTATTTCCAGTTAGGGGACCCTACTTTGTCCCGGTCAGATACAATGGTTTGGTGCTGGAATTGTTTCACATCTACGTAGCATATTAGGTTCGAATACGGTGAAGTGGTGTTTCTTTTTGCTTGAAAGTATTGATTTAGGAGTAAATAATTATTTGTTGAATAAAGATGCAAAGTATATTTTACAAATTGTTTTACGTTATATTTTTCAATGCCTTTTTATTCTGTCATTTATAGTGTTGACGTAGTCATATAGTTCCGGTGTAACGTTGAATTTTGACCCGGGTTGAAAATTGACCCGGGGGTTATTTTTCAACGTTGAAAAGTGAGACCAAAGGTGTTGAATTTAGACCCTAGTCTGTTGAAAACTGAGCCGGTGTAACGACGAAAAGTGACCCCCGTAGAATATTGACCTGGGGTCATTTTTCTACGTAGAAATATGACCCCCTGGTCAATATTCTACGTAGAAATTTAAAATGACCCACTTTTCTGTAGAAATTATGGCCTTGGGGTCGTTTTTCTCCGTGTGCATTATAGAAAAATGACCCCGTAGAATGATGACCCCTTGTCATTTTTTATGCAAAAACATTCGTTTTGGTAGGAATATTTTTGTCAGGCGAATGTAAGCTGCCTTATGCTTTGAAGTGTTATTTCTGAAAGCTTTTAAGCCTAGATAACGAAATCAAAGCTATACAATACCTTACATTAATAAAACAAACTGTTTCATCCCCATTAAAGGAAAAGTAAACAATTATATTAAAATGTTCTAACTAAAGGCTTTATTGGAGCAAAGATACGCGCATTCATAGAAACGTTTATTACATTTTATACAGTAAGTTTTCACAGTTGTCATTTTAATCTTTACAAAAGGTTATTTTCTAGCTGGTGTCAGAAAAAAAGTTTCCATGATTAATTAATTATAAATCTCTTTGATTTTACCCTGGATGAATAATTTGCAAAATCAAAATAAAGTTTTATTTTTCAAAAGTTTAACGTTTTTGATCCCTACTTTTAAAACTGGCGCGAAAAAGGGCGCTAGCTTAGAAAATTAGATCTTATAAAAATATATGGTTTTCTATGAATGAAGTTTCAGACTTCTCATAAAAAATAGGGATGATTTAATTTGTAAAAATAAGTACGAAATCAAATTGCCTCTGAAAAATGTCTTTTGTCGTTTGCTAGTGTCGTTTGCTAGTGTTAACAAAACCTTAACAAAATGGGGGTTGTAGCATAAAACATGATTTACTACAAAAAAAGGAGTGTGCGTCTTTCCAAAAATTGGCACATGTAGTATCGTTTTCCCTGTTCTACATGTACTTACATGATTTTAGGCGTTTTTACCAATAGAAAATAAAAACAAATGGATGATGAAAAAGTCATTACTTTAATGTTATACTTATGCCCCCCTTAAACGAAGTTTCGGGGGCATATATATTTTTTCACCTGTCCGTCCGTCTGTTTGTATACTTGACCGCATAAATCTTGCCCATATCTTTAAACTGGGTGGGACTATGGATTTCATATTTCACAGTTGTATTTTTATGACAAGACCCTTTTTTGTGTACAACAAACTTTGACCTTTGACATTGACCTTTGAGTATGAGACACTTATACCCCAAGATTTTTTCCCCCACACTTTTACGTTAGCATTAACTTTTGGACGGTATGTGCTAGGACTATATATCGAAGTAATGGCATAATAGACTAAAAGAGTTCATTAATTTGCAAAGGTAATGCCTATAAAATCTCAAAAGAGAGGGGGTGTCAGCACCATTGGTCAGGTTTCTGTGGGCTAAAAGTGTTGAAAAGGAAGCTTTTTTTTAATTTATAGATATCTCTGAAGGTTAAAATTCAACTGTTATTCACTCAGATGTAAATTTTTGCCGATTTTAGAGGATTTTTAAATATCATTAAGAACCTTCTCGATGTGTATGGTCTTTCCTGTATATACATGAAAAAAATTAGTACTTTATGTAAGGTAGTTATAAAGTGTGAATTTTAAAGCAGAGTGCATAACCCCGCTCCTTCAACTGGCCTTGGGATTTCATAAATATTATAGATTCTGTTGAAAATTACGCCAGACAATGGACCAGATATGAAAAAGAAGATGTTGACACTTTGTCAGAATGGATTAAATGATAAGATCCATGTTTAAGTCGTGTATTAAAAGATTGAGGGACAATATAAAAACCATCTATCCTTCTGTGTTCAATAATCCAGAAGTAAAAAAAGAATTAAATAGATTACATGATTAGTACGTACTGGTCCCTGGCTGCCGACAAAGCAGGTAACAATATTGTCTTCGTTTGTAAGGCTCATTATACAAATTATATTTTAGAAGAACTTGGATTTAATTCTACAAGTGGTAATCCTTCTTATACTCATTCTCCCCTCTCTGAGGAAGAAATTCTTAAAAATCATATGTCAGTTTTGAATATTTTTAATATTCCACAGAGCCAAAATGAATTTGAACTACCCTATATATACTTCATAAGAATCCGTACAAACAAAGATATATTGCGGGTTCCCGTAAATGTTCAATCATGCCTCTTTAGTTACATCACACTAAGATATTGATAGAAACGAAGGAAAAACATCAAGAGTACTGTGCAACAATATATTCAAGAAGTGGTGTGAATCAGATGTGAATACTCAAAAATTCCAAAGACCTTTTGAACAATTTGAAATCACAAGATTTTACCAAAATCAACAGCTTAAAAACTTACGACTTTTTAACTTAATACACAACCATTCCCCGCGATGAATTAAAGTTTTTATCATTGACAGCTGCTTTTTCAGTAAAAATAAACTCGTAAGCTCTCTTACCTGGTAATTGGTCATTTGCAAAATTATTTTGTTAAAACACACTCTGATTACACACACAAGTACTCTGAAGTTGACATCAAAAAGATGCTTGAGTTTCTGATTGAAAAAATCTATGTGGTTTTGGAGACCAGGTCTTTCAACAATATACTGGTCTTCAAACAATCTATTGAAACTTCCATGGATACCAGTTGCACTCCGTTAATAGCTGACCTACTTTTGTATTCATATGAAGCAGAATTTGTGCAAGATCTTAATCATGAAAAGAAGAAAATACTTGCTGCGGCCTTCAACTCGACATTTAGATATATCGACGACGCATTGTCAATAAACGATGGTAATTTCCATTCCTACTTCGATACGATATATAATGAAGAACTTGAGATAAAAGATACCACAGCTAGAATCTGACACATCTGTCTCATACTTGGATACTTTACTTGAAAACGACGTAAATGGTAATCTCACAACCAAGCTTTATGATAAACGTGATGACTTTAACTTTTCTATCGTCAACTTCCCTTACTCACGCAACAATAAACCTGAACCACCTGCATACGAAGTGTATAATTATATTTCAGTTGATTCGATATGTAAGAGCATGACCTAGGTATGAACATTTTCTTAAACGAGGTAAATCTTTGACAAGCAAGTTGATGAAACAAGAATATTCGTTTAAAGTCATCATTTCATAAGTTCTATGGTTGATACAATGACCTTGTCAGCAAATACAATTTATCATTAAGTCAAATGCCGACTGACTTTTTTCGTGCTAATGGTTAGTCCATTATTTTTACATTAAATTGATGATTGATTTTTCCGTTATTTCCCGATCATGACAAAGATCACACGGCGGGTGTGACCGGTCAGCAGGGATGCTCACTCGTCCATGCTACCGATGTTTTGGAGGTCTGTGTTTGGTCTGCTCCTATTTTGTATTGTTTTATGGACTTTGCATTGATATTGAATATTGTTCGTTATCTCCATATTCTTCTTCCATACAGATGTATTTGTAAGTTTAAATGTAAGAGGGAAGGGAATTGAATTTACATAGTTAAATAACGATGCTTTTCTTGCTTCTATGCTATGTTTTTGAATTTTTAAAAAAAAAAATCAAAGTTAGTAGTTATCAGAAACATATCATGCCATTTTCGGAACAAAAACTTTGAATGATAAAAAAACACCCAAAATTTTAATAATACAGAGCAAGAGCCATCTTATGCATAAAATGGCCCTGTGCGTATATCAATTAATTAACTATCACCCTCTTTTCCATTTCATATATCAAAATAAAGAATACGCTTAGTGCTTTCAATTTCTATAATAAAATTTCATTTATGAGAATCAAAATATTGGAAAACAGGTTTGAGAATGTGCAATGTTCTTGAAATTTGCAGAAAACATGCGTATTTGACTACCTTCAGCAAAGAATCAAAATATGAGCACAGCCCACGATCCAAAAAATAAAATATGTTTTTTGATCTTTAGAAAAAGAGCATTATGTATTTGCATACTTTGGACCAGAGGTTGTGCTGAATATGAAATATTGAAAAAATGCTTTAACTTTACGTCATTTTCAAAGGAATTTACAGGATATGAAGAAAATGACGCATTTCATGACGTCATGATGCATGGATTAGATTGGAAATTACGTCACAATTGATAGATACTTGGTTACCAACATCCCAAGATATAATATATTTAAGAAATAAGGTATCATTTTTAAACATCTATCGGGATATAAATACGGGTCGGTCACGAGATTAAATTCCATAAAGCCCGAAGGGCTTTATGATGAATTTAATCTCGTACCGACCCGTATTTATAGCCCGATAGATGTTTTAAAATGATACCTTATTACTTATATTTACATTTGTGACTAATTCATACTTTATATTTGCATAATTGTGACTTTTAACGTGTGAAATGCATTATTTTTCAAACCCAACGGCATGTATGTAATTCACTGAACGCGCGTCGACCCTTTATGACGTCACTGAGAAATTACGTCAAACGATTATCCAAACGCACATCTATGACCTCTATTTATACAGTTATAGATACGCATTCCTTTCAGTAGTGTTATATAAAGGAAAACATTTGCAAATGTAAATATTATATTATAAATACTGCATTTGCAACCTAAACTGAGCGGTTTTTGATTTTTCAGAAATTCTTAGGGCCAAATGTGGCCCAAAGTGGCTCTTGCTCTTTATGCTCCTCAATGAATAAATATAAATTGGGATTCTGGAAGCCAAAAATAAATCCATACCAGATACATTGATAGTGATGCTACTATTAAGATATGCAATCAAATATTATATGTTGGAAAGGATTAAAGGACATAGAAAATTCCCCCTACTTGCATTAGAAAGTATGAAATAATATCAGGAGACACATATATAAGATTTATTGTATGAAAAAGTGGGGGGTCAAAATTCTATGGGGGTCATTTTTCAACGTGTGTGGAGTCGTAGAATATCTGGTCTGGAATGTTTTTCTACAGTCGAAAAATGACCCTACTTGTCGTAGAATATTGACCAGGGGGTCATTTTTCTACATAGAAAAATGACCCCCTGGTCAATATTCTACGGGGGTCACTTTTCGTCGTTACACCGGGTCATGGAATTTTGATCGAGAAACCGGTTCAATATTCAACAGCATAAAAACACATATTTATGACTTGGTTTCCACAATTGTGATTTAATCTATAGGCGTAGGGACCGGGGTGGGGGTTGGTTAGGGATGCTTACCCACTTTTTGCAAAGAAAGACATAAAATAGGTATTAAACAATGTGAAATCAGTTTAGCACCTCCCTCCCGCTTTCAAAAGGCACGTTACAGTGTAGTCAAAGAAAGAAGAGTAAGCGGTTACCGTAGTGCTTTAAAAATAAGAAATTAAGAATAAAAAATAAGAAAATAAGATTTTCGGGTTTGGACTACTAGTTTGGAAAATGGACAGATTTTCTTTTTCTCGTCATTTTTTCAGATTTGAATTTTTTTTTTTCAATTAAAGCC
>PRKT01001029.1:0-14709 GCA_003671525.1 Saccostrea glomerata | reverse complement strand
TTGGGGATATAAAATGAAAACAATGAAGAAAACGGTTAGTAAAAAAGTAAGAAGGGGTCGTTTTAAAGTATTATTCTTACGAACTTCAGGGCAAGAATGAGAAACCATATTTACGAAAGCTTCCTGATATAAAAAAGATTACTTTTTTTCAAATCATGACTAGAGTTTTCCCTTGCAAAGTGATTGTGTATTTTGGGGGGTAGTGTGGATGGAATTGGAATTAAACGGTCTGTTTAACTGTCCATATGTCTGTCTGTCCCTTAAAGTTTTCCCAAGAAGATCAGGCTATAACATAAAGAAACCAGAAGCTTGTACTCGATACAAAGATTTCAAGTGATCCTAGGATGTGCCATTGTATTTATATATTCAAGGCAATATTACGGCAAAGTCAAGGTCACTGGAGAAAGAATTAATGTTTTGTTGCATCATTTATATGTAATCGAGAATATCTGTAAGCTCAAACATGATACAGAGATTGCTTGTGACAAAAAGTTTTTTTTACGATTTTGACTCAGAAAACAGTATTTTTTTCATTCTGACTATATTTGTTTAAGTCCATACTTGATACAAATTGCTTATAGTCCGCCGGTTTTCAAATGACTTAAAATAAGGTCATTTTAGCAAATTTAGGGCCAATGACAGAAAAGTTGTAAAACTCCTGTCAAGGATATGAATTTCTAAAAGTTGTTTCAGATTGAGGGTTTGTCTTGACAAAGAGCCAAGGTTATTCTGTTAAAATCAAGGTCCCTGACAGAAGAAATCTGTTCTTTTCTACGCTATGAACTAGTAAGTGAAAATCATTGGAGGCTCTTACTTGAAACATAGATTACTTATGATTGTAGGTTGTGTCATGACCCTGATCAAAGGTCTTCCTGGCAAATCAAGGTCACTGACAGAGAAAAAATGTTTAAGCATAACTTTGTAATTAAGATTCACTGGAGGCTCATGCTGAGAAGAAAGGTTGTTCACATTAGAAAGTGCAGTAACCTTGACCCAAGGTCGGTACTTCCTGTCAACAGCTCCAACGGAAGACCTACTCGTTGCTTTGCAACGAGCTCGGCTCTAGTTTGTCTTAATTTTGGTTCATAATTGAGTCTTTCAACTTCATTCAAATCAACATCATAATGAATTCCAATTAAGGTAAATCTTGTACATCCCCACTTAAGATTATACTCATGACTTACTATTTCTTAACTAAATCTTTTGGAACCAGTTCAAACTGCATGGGATTTTGAACAGTTGATATATAAACCAGACATTTCGGAAAATTTCTCTAATGTTTTCATCACTTCTGTCAATGATTCCGTCTAAAAGGATTGAGGTGTCATCTGCTAATTGGGATATTTTCTTTTCCATGTTTTTTACAGTGATTCCCTTGATTTTTTTTGATTTTTTCTTTTCAATATTGCTAAAACTTCTGCACACAAGATAAAGATATAGGGTGATAGAGGATCCCCTTGTCTACACCCTCTCTGTATATTAAATCTTTGTGAAAAATTACCACTTTGATTAATTGTGGAACTTATATTAGTATAAAAGAGTTTCACCCATTTTTGTATTGAGGGACCAAAATTAAAAAACTGCAAGGAATTCTGAATAAAATTCCATGAAATAGTGTCAAAAGCTTTCTCAAAGTCAATCAAAATTAACAAGCCTGGTATATTTTCTTGTTCTGTGTCCTGCATTATATCATAAATCAAACGTGTATTTTCTCCTATGTACCTATATGTATTTGAAATAAATCCTGTTTGATCACTATTTATCAATTTGTCAAGTTTATCTTTTATTCTGTTAGCAATAGTACCTGATGCAATTTTGTATACAGTATTTAGGAGTGTTATTGGCCGCCACTTTTTGAGAAATTGTCTTGGCTTATCCCCTTTTGGTAAAAGTGTTATTATACCATGTCTCTGTGTGATAGACATAATGTTATTCTTATATGGTTAATTAATTGATCTAACAACAAAGTGTCCAAGGTATTTCCAAAAAAACTTTTAAAAATTCTGTTGAAAAACCATCAGAACCAGGTGATTTGTCTGCTTTCATTTTATTTAAAGTGCTAGAGGCTTCCTGTAAAGTGATAAAACCTTCTAACTCTTCAGCTTCTGCATTAGATAATTTTGGAGACTCCTCACTTATTAGATCAGACTCAAATTCTTTCAGTGATTTATTCAAAACAGATTCATAATATAATTTTTCATAAAACTTCTTTGTTTCTTCTAAAATTTGTGCTTGATCATGGATTATCATGGATTATCTCTCCTGTATCTAATTCTAGCATAGGTATTATTTTACTAGTATAGTTTCTAGATTCTAGAGAACAGAAATATCTTGTAGGTTTTTCTCCCTCATCTTACACACATACCTGTAATTTATGTTTTCTTAAATTTTCAAGGTCTTGTTTTTTTGTTTTCTAAATCAGAAATATTTGCATCTGTAATATTTGCTTCAAGGTGTTTTATTTCTTCTCTTAATTTTTTTTCTGTATTTTCATTTTAGGTATGAAGAATATGATATACTGGTCCGCCGCTTTTGGTGTCTTAGTCAATGAGATGTCATTTTTATGGCATATTGTGTCAAATATGAACGTCTTTTCATGTGTCAATCAGAAGTTATCTCCGAAGTTGATGAAATAAATGAATCCCATTCTATTCACCGACACACCGAAAGCGGGGGACCATAAATCTTTAACTTTGCCTCTTATAGCGAAATATGCATAAACCGTACCATATTTGCCCAGATTCTCCTGCTACAGTTTTCAAGATAAAAACTTTTTAACCCCTGCAAATGAAGTATGGGGGAATGTAAGATTGCCCCTATACGCCTGTCTGTCCGTTCGTCCCTCCTTACGTCCACCAGTCTAGTAAACTTGTTTGGGCTATGAATGAAGTTGCTATTGCGAAACACTAAAAGCTTATAATTGGTTCAGATATTGCTTTTGACCTTGTATTTTAATCTTAACTAAAGACCATTCTGTATAAGTTCAAGGTCACTGGTGAAAAAGGAAAAAAACATAAAGGCAAGTCATTATCAAAGGCCAAAGTCATTCCGACAAGTTCAAATCACTTATAAAAGAGTATAAAACTCTGGTATAGGCTTTATAACGGAAACTCTCTGTAGACTCATGCTTGGTCCAAAATTAATTTTAAAACAAGAGTAAATTATAATCTGAGATGGTCATTGGACAGGAAAAGGATAAAAAGTTCTGATCGGGGCTTTAATTTTGTAAAGAAGGATCATCATTGATTGGGATAAGGTGCCATGGAGAAATGATCATCCCCTGACAACACATCGTACCCACCATCCTTGTGGTCCTTGTCATACTCGGGACCCTCACCCCCTTCCCAAGAAGTACACAATTTAGTGTTCCATTGTTAATTGACTGAAAATTAGTATGAATATCGTCAGTCAGCATTTAACTCAATAATAAATAGTATTTGCTGACTAGGTCATTGTATCCATACAAATTGTGTAATAATTAACTCAACAGAGACTGTTGATATCTTTGTTTCATTGACTTGTTTGTCAATATTTTGCCTCGTTTTAAAAAAAATTCATACATTGGGTATTTTCCTCTGTATCGAATCAACTGAGAGACATACACTCAATATGCAGGTAATTACTAAATATTTCCATTTCCAATTGTTTTCTCTATGATAAACACTACAAAAGTGAACCTTGTTAATTTCATGGTAATACCCTGTGGTATGTATATTTCTCTATTACTGAAAGGTCAGGTGTCAACCTGCATGTATATCACTTGCGTATAAATATACTAAAGAAAAAATAGATGTTTTGTTTAATTGTTTACTAAGTAATTTGATATGATATATCCTTTTAGCAAACAAAATAAATAATGAATTATCTTCGGCTCGAAAGCAAGTCACTAGCGCAACGCTGTCCACTATCACCGAGGCCTCGCGAGACCGAGAACTCCACTTCCTGGTAAACAGCCACGTGGAGAAATTGACATTGCCACATGGATCTGCAAGTACTCCATCATCTGATACAGACATCGTCCCTTAGTAGTCATTACCACCCAACTTCTTACGCAACTCAACTTCTTCTGTTATCTTAACATCCATACAAATCGGTTTCCTGACCATGCTGACCAACTCCCGTTTCATCAACTGCAACATTGCATTCAATATGGCGGTGGAGAAGTGACATAGTGCCTACATATGTTCGTGCTTCCGACAACCTAAATCTAGGTCACATATATAATTAAAGTTAACAAGATTACTTTGATCATAATTTAAAATTCTTTTGTTGTTTATTTTATACATGTTGATATTTGACTACGGTAACTAAATAATCAATAAATTTGTTTCGTGTTTTTTGGGACTATTTTTTAATAGTAAAATTTGACGTCAAGGGGGCCTTGTGCATTTCACATCTACTCAATTAGACGGTATTTCGATTTATTTTAAGATGGTTATTTCAAGTAAAAATGGAAATATAAGGAAACACTGTCTAGTTTTGAGAGTATGCCAGGGACATCAACAATAGTGGGAAACATGGGATAATTTTAGCATAACGGGCGAAGCCCGTTATGCAAATTATCCCATGTTTCCCACTATTGTTGATGCCCTGGCATACCCTCAAAACTAGACAGTGATTCCTTAAATATGTTGTTACATTAGTAAGGGAAATTGACGATTGAAATTTGAAGCCATCATGCTTTTCATAAAAATTGATTTTTAAAGTTAACATAAACTTATTTTACAAGTAAAATATGCAGATATGAACAGATGTGTACAAAAATAGGCTTGACAACAACGGTAAAAAATTTTTAAATTCTCGTTTGACTTCAAGGGCACTAAGGGGCATTTAGAGAAGCGAGAGATCTTTATTGTACTTAAATTTGAGACTTTTTGGTATTTGAAAATTAATCTATAAGAGAAAATTTTTTTCTCAAATAAGGTATTAGACAACATACTACCATTCAATTGATTAATTTATTAATATCACATATACTTAAATGAAATATTTGATATGCATTATTTTTATTTACACTCTGTTATTTTGATTTATAGCAATTGATAAAAATATAGGCGAACATGGATAAATCAAAGACAAAGACCAAATGTTGTCTAAACTCAGTTGAAACCTAGTATTTATTCTGTTATCTAATATAAATGAATTATTTTGTATTTTAGCCAGAGGATTGAATATGGCAACGGAAGGCCTTTGGGAAGATTTTCAAGTAAGTCTCCGTATCATGACAAAACAGCAAAGTACCAGAAGACGAGTAAGAGACATCATAGGAGTGTTTGATTTTACTCACTCCATTTCACCTCAAATTATGCAGTATATTTTGACAAAAGACTTCTGCAAATTTAAAGACCATTTGCAAAGCAGAGGTTATTCTCTAGACGAAAATAAACAACCAGTAGAAATTTGCCAGTTCACTGACAAAAACTCCGTGGAAAATCTTGAGGAATGTGGTGATGAATTGTGTGATTTAATTTCTCATTTTACAATTGATTATGACGTCAGAACAGTTGTTTTCTCATCTGACATGGATTTTTCTTCAGTTGAGGACACCCTGTCTTCAACCCAACTTCTTTCTACATGGAATGAAAAGAAAAATCTTTTATTTATATACGGGGAATATATCCATGTCGAAAACGTATACAAAGAAATACAAAAGAAAAAGGAGGGTTTATGGACATTTCCACAAAATGCAGACATATCCGTAAGTTTAATTGAAATTCATATTTTAAAAAACTTTCCGAGTATAGAATCCGAGTTAATTTAAATATGAGAGAATATCTGGAATATCCATTTGCAGGAACTTTTGACGTAGAAAATAAAATAAACTCTTTCAAATCAAATGTCAGCTAAAACATATATATATATCATTGTGGGTTGCTACAGGGTGTAATATGGAAAGGGTGTGTTTTATGTTATCTCTTGCATACATGAAATTAGTAATATCATACATATGCTATAAATTATTAAGAGATAGTATAAATACGCCTTTTAACCTTTTTAAAAAGATGTCTTACAAAAAATTAAATACTTTTGCGAAGAGCGCTGACTTTTACAGTTCGACGGCTTACTTTTACAGTTGGACAATATACGGTAGCTCTTTTGCAATAAATATATTTAGTTCAACATTTAATTTAACGAAAATAACGGCCTGAAGTTAAGCACATAAGATGCCTAAGAAGAATCCGACAACCGCCCAATCCTCAAATACTGCCCTTCACTTGCTAGTGCCCCAAACATCATACTTTTGACCGCACACAAGAAAGGTTTTTTTTATCGATGATCAATTCTGTACATCCTAAATGACACAGGTTTAATTGTCCAAGTAAACTGATCACTGTAAAAGTCAGCACTATTTGCAAAAGTCCATTTGTTTGTTGTTTAAGTCCCTCTCGAAATATTTTTTTTACTTATATGGAGACGCCACCACTTGCTGGTGGAGAGCTGCATATTTTGACCTCGGCACTCAGGGCCAGAGAGCAATGAGGGATCTTTTTCGTTCCAGCATTTACTGCTGCACAAGATTTCTGTTTATACGGTCTCATCCGAAGGAACGGCTTCTAGGTCTTACATTGGGATTTGAACCCGCGACATAAGGATCAACTTCTTATTTCGTGACTCTAGAGCAGACGCTCTACCACCTTGCCACGTATAGAGTAATAGAAAAGAAATCTAGCTCTGTTATCTAATTTATATAATTAGTGTATTCTTTAATTTATAACCAGATTGACTAGTTATATTATATTTTATAACACTCTTTTAGCTCTACAATGAAGATGAGTCAGAGAAGAATTTTAACATCGTCTTATCTACAGAAGTGAAAAGTCATATAGTCAAAAAGTCTTCACTGACAATCAATGTACTTCCATATGTTTGTCACCGCAGACCTCTGTTATGGACATTATCGATAGATGTTGTGCAGTCATCGATGAAGGATGCTAATACAAAAATGAAGGGACAGTTAGGTCAACCCACAGTTGGAGAGTTAGAGATAACATCTCTCTCTGTTCTTAATTCATTCATCTCTTTCACCTGTAGATATATTTGTAGATCTCTACAGGTGCCAACAGAAATTCAGCAAGACGTGAAAACAAAGCTAATGGGATTAGAGGACCTGTCAATTGTATGGGATGAAGATGGAAATATCCTCTGGGTATGTTCTACGAGAGACAAATTCCAGTTCGGATTTGAAAAAGTTATGGAAGTTATCCAGGGATCAAAGTTTTATTTTGAATGTGCTCAGGTGCCAGTTATAAAGGAAGAAAAGGTAAATAATATACAATATACACATTAAATTACATACGGAAATGTTTTTTTTTCACCTCGATGATGCTGAGATGAGTTTATTTTACATCCCTCCTAGCGTAAGCGTTGACGCCCCAGTAAAAGATTTAGGAGCAAGTCCATTTGCAATTAACTATTATATCCACCTGGAACAAACTTGCATGGATCATGCATGATGAGATGGACTTTAGGAAACTTCCTGCCGATGCTGGATAGAACTTATATTTTGCAAATGAGCTACCAAGTTTAAGTGTTCAAACAACTCTATTTGCAAGGAACTTGAAGACCCTGGATAAGACATGGTTGAAACATCTAAGAATAGACACTTATAGAGTTGCTTCAGATCAGTCAGTTAAAAGATTTTGTGCAGATCCCTTTCCAAAGATCTATAAGACCAACCTGTATCAAACGTGCACGGATATAGATGAGGCTAGGAAACGATACAACCAGACTTGACTCGGAAGCTGAGTTGACGTATATTTCTTTTTTTTATCTGACTTACATTTTTCAGATGAGTGACCAAGTTAAAGTTTCTTGAGCAGGGCTATCTTTAGGAACTATTAAACGTACCTGGACCAAACGTGCATGCATGTGGATAATGTATTCAAGATAGAATTTAGTTTTTTATTATGACATTTCATACCGATGTAAGCTTTTAAACTGCATCAACAATGTTTTACCTTTTCTTAAATAAATGTTTAGCTCAGTTTTAAATATCGCATTCAAGATATTTTATATTTTAACTAAACATACTGAGATGTATTTGTGAGAGTTATTCAACTCCATCAAAAACCATATACATTCGAGGCCGTTTTTCCGCTAGTCGGAAAGGTCCGAGAAGTTGCGATTGCCTCAGATGTATATGGTAGACGCCATGACAGCCCTCCCTTTTCACGATCTTTGAAATAAATGCATGGGGACCTTTTATCTGTGGAATATGGTTATTTACTTTATTCAATGTAATGATATTACCTAAAATATATTATAAAAGGGTCTTCTAACTCCGTATATCCTATATTTGAATAAACAGAAAATGTATAAATTTTAACATCCGGTGATCCTTAATACATTAGAGGTTGTTTTTCCGACCTCTGACGGAAAGACCCGAGATGATGCGATTGATGAAAGGCTTTGTAAAGATGTGCAAAGATTTTGTACGAAGACTCAGTCTACATAAAAAAAGTATATGCTTACTTAATATGGAGTACAGTATGCTATCTAAATAGTTATGCATGTGTGAGTGCTTGAATGATCTAGTGGTAAGTGAGGAGCTATTTAAACGGACGTTTACTGTCATAAAAGATCTCCCCTTCCCCTTTTCCTGCTTGATTGAATGCATTAAAGTCTTTTGAATTAATATATGGGTATTAACTTTGATTTTCTTGGCCGAGAAAAATATATGAAACCCGCAAAACAACATAACAAATACCGATAGCATAATAGTAATCAAAGTACTCAGAAGTACAGAGAGCCGGGCTCATTTACAGAGTAGAATGGATTTCTTACATGAATCACGTTTATATTTTGATGAAAAAATTATTTTAAAACTATCAATATAAATGATAAGACACTGACAGTGAGTTTTTCAAACGTAATACCACGGTCCGATTTTGTCAGAATCAGAATTAATCTGGTACCACAGCTGAATGTAAACAAACAGGCCAGTCTGGTTCCCTCTCCTGCTTTACTTCGTATGTGTAGAGAACTACGGTAACACTGATTATCAAAAATCCTTACGCTAATGAACTATGTTCTTTGACTTATGAAGTTTTCAAAGTCATTACTACTAATGTTTATTTTATATAGATAAAACTTCGTTTTATTTTTGTTGCTTTATTTAACGTTTGTATTATCTCAAAAGCGGTTGAGAGTAAGAACTATATTTTTGCACGTAACTTTAAAATGGCGACTATTGGGTTAACATCCTGCCTTGAACAGGATCACATAAGCCGGCAATTGCTCTTTGAGCAATAAGCCCAGCTAAAAATTATTTTTGCAGAAATAAACATAAAAAAGAAGAGCAAAATGCAAATCACGACAAGGCTAATTATCTTATACATGTGTCTACATAAAAGTTAGCTGACCGTGAACAATCTCTGATGTTTTGATTTTTTTTTTTTTGGTGGATTAATTTTATTTATATAACTTTATTATTTTTTTTCACAGGAAATAAAATATATGCTTGGTATAATAACCCATTTACAGTAAATTATTTAAAATGCCGGAAAAATTATAATAAACATTAGAATACTTGTATTCCTGTTTTTATTTAGGGAATAGAAGGGAGCCAAAACATCACCTCTATGTTTATAAACAATCGAATCATTTTTATTATATCTCCACACAATATAACACTCAATTTGCGGATTATAGAATAGAAAAAAGTGAGGGGCCAGCGCCCCCCTACCCCCCCCCCCCCCCCCCCCCCCCCCCCCCATCGCCCCGCGTTGCTACCTGATTCAACATGCCTAATTTAAACAATTTTTTGCTAAAGAACCTGTTGAAAAAGTTTACTTTAATTAGGTTCTAAGTAAAATACATGCATGATGTTTTATTTTTTGAGATTTTGCCTTTCTTATGAATAATATTTGTTGAAGAAATCATCGATTACCTATCTTTTACTGTACATGTACATTGCACAGATAAAGTAAACTTTTTTAAGATAACAAAATGATTATGTCCATTAAAAAAATAGAGACAAAAATATGTGCATGTGTGCATGATAAACTTTGCAATTATATTTTGTATTGCAGAAGAAGACGGAGATAGAAATATCGACTCGGATTTCATCGAATGGTATGGCATATAACAGAAAAACAAACGATCATAAACAGAAAAACAAACGATAAAAATACATGTACAGTGAGTAAAATGGGGGTAATGGAATTTTCCAGACAAAAGATTTAGATCATCTTTAAAATAATGTTTGTTAACTTTCCTCTCTTCCGACTCAGGATAAAAAAATGGGTCGAAAGTAAGTTTGAAAAAAAAGTTTTCCTCATCCATTTAAAGGTACTTGAACACAGATTTGAAGTTAATATTTTCTCTATAATATTACGACTTAAATATTTTAATAGCATTTCACAAAAATCTTATTTCATTTAAAAGTTATTAAAACTTCAATTTTTTTGGCGGGTTTGATTGACACTTCCTTGCACTTTCACAAATTTTAATTTTATTCTTAATACTTATAAAAAGTGGCAATCCCGTTGTGTTTAATGAAAAATATTAATACTATAATCCAGAAAATTCAGAGTAGACATGTTCGAAAGCAAAACAAACGCACAATATATTGTTAGTTCGTGCAGTTGTGGTGAGCAGACTTCGACGATTGAACGCACCCGGTGAATTGTAAACATCAACATGAACAGAGCTCGTGTCCTGTTTACAAAAACTGTGTAAATAACACGAGTGTGATTTGCTAAACACACTTAGCTCGGAATGACGATACTTGTGAAGGAGTTTCGCTTTCTAACATTTCTACTCTGAATAAATTTATTTTTCTGGATTAAAGTGTTAATATTTCTCATTAATACACAACAAGATTGCCACTTTTCCTAAGGATTAAAATGCAAGGATGTGTCAATCAAACCCGCCAAAAAATTTGAAGTTTTAATAACTTTTAAATGAAATAAGATTTTTAATTAGTTTTTAGTGAAACGCTATTAAAATATATAATTCGTGATATTATACAGAAAATATTAACTTCAAATCTGTGTCTAAGTATCTTTAAACATCAATAGTGAACTTTCAAAATACATTTAAAAAATAAAGATCAAAATACTAGTAAAATAACCAAATGAAAGGAAAAAATAATTTCTTGGACATTTCAACAAAGAATGACTGCACTTATTAAGCTATGAGAGTTGGATCCCGATGTTTTGCGCAAAATAAAATTCCAAAATTCATTAAATTTATGTTTTATAGGTATTAAACAATATCTTAAGAGCATGTTTTGGTATATTATATTACATGAAAGTATTAAATAATGCCGAGCGACACTAGCTTTTGAAACGGGGGTCTAACAGTTTTGTCTCATTTCTATTGTTATTCATATGCATACCAGTTTTCAACGACATTGTTAACATCGAGCCGCAACTTGGCCATTTTTCTCATTTGCACAGAATGTGTATTTTGACTAAAACTTATACATGTCCAAAGGACAATGTTGGCCAAGTTGCGGCTCATATCTAATTTTTTAAAAAATGTACCCAAACTTCGCTCGAGTTAGCTACCAAATTAGCAGGTTACGAGTGTCAGCCCATGTGACCCCTTTGATATTATAATCACTTTTCTCACGTGACATTCAAGTGTTCGATACGCTTTCATTGTGTCAGTCGTTGGAAATTCTTTTTATATCTACATGTACTTCCATTTTAAAACATTGAAGACCATTGCGTACAATTTATTAGCGTTTTAAGTTTACGTTGACTTCTTTCACTATATATAGTGTTTTTGTTCGAGGTATTTAAAAGGAAAGGGGTATTATTTTGCCGATTACATGCTGTACATATAGCAGTGGCGGATCCAGATATTTTGAAAACGGGAGCCCGACCAGTTTTAGGTCAGGATAGGAGCCCACAGTCACACCAAAAAAAAACAACTAAACTTTTTATTTTATTTTTCCGTTACTAAATTAAATTAGTCCACAATTATTATTCAAGATGATTAAGATAAAGTGAAAATGTCATTTTTTTAATACACTGTAGGTTCGAACACATATCATTAAGTTAATTCGCTGCTTGACAGCAAAGACAGCAAATAATACATGAGCAGTGAGATTTTAAGCATTCCAATTTTAAAGAACGTTAGATAGAGAAAATTATGCAGTGCTTGAGAATGTAGAAGCCGAAATTCATTTTCTTTAATGCATTGTCGTTTGTACTCTGAATACCGATCAAAACTCTTTTGAAAATTAACTCTGCCAATAATCAAATGGCATGTCATATATGGATTTACTGTGTGTACTTATTTCAGATTATCCTATAGTCAGGTTGCAAATTATTTTTCATTTATGCTAAGACAGTCCATTATGTTCAGAAAATAGAAATGTATTTCAGTGTCATTTTCATCTACCAATAATTCTTAAAACAGACACTACCATCCTAGCGTACAAAATGCAGAAAATATATTTATCACATATGAACTTTTTGTTTTTCTCTTAATGTTCTGCTCTTTACTTACTTTACTTACTTACGTGGATACAAATTAATGAAATTATATGCATGGTTATAAATCATTTATTTTTTGTACACAATGAACACAAAACTCTCCTCTCCGCCTTTATCATATATAATGTAAATCAAATACGGAAAACCATGTGCTTATGATACATTTCCATGCGATTTAAATGTCTCCGCCCCTTTGCTGCGACCTTAAAATCGAAAGAGGTCCAGTTCAACTTTCCGGAATTTATGGCTTAAACATGTTCTTTTCAATAGCGTTGTATGTAATTACAGAAATATGCATGACGAAAAATTCTAGAAATAAATATCAAAAGCATATGCTTGCACATTAATCATAGATTAATTTAGCGATATATTGTAATGTTAAGCTTAAAGTGGGTAGTCGAAAAGGTTCCAAATAACGTCCTTAAGTGCAGTCATTCTTTGAGGCGGCTCATTTCTACTCAAGCGGTCGGGGGAAGGCATAATAGTACAAGGTCTCCATATCACAAGTTTTTACCAAATTGGTATGACTTTTAGGTGACTCAGGTGAACCATTGCTATCCGTCTTTGTCCGTCGTAGTTCGTCGTCCGTCGTCAATCGGTCGTAAACTTTGAATATTTTCCGCTTCTTCTCTGGAACGGCTCAGCCAAAATCAACCAAAATTGGCATATAACATGGGTGACGGGGAACAAACTTGTGAAATTTATGGCCCCTGCCTCCCTGGGGCCTAGGGAGTGGGGCCAAAACCACCAAAATTAATGCAATCTTTAAAATTCTTCTTCTTTAGTCCTGGACATCAAGCAGTCAAACTGTTGACATGAATGAAATGAACATTGTATCCTCTACCAAAATTGTGAAATTCATGGCCCCAGGGTTAGGAGTTCTGGTGTTAGGGCGGGGCTCTATTGATTATAGAGTGAAAATGCATTATTTCTTTGAAAATATTCTTCTCTGCTCCTGGGTTTTAAATAAACTGAGTAAATAGTTATGATGAGCAAGAGTGTCTCTTCCAAAATTGTGAACTTTATTGACCCATGCAGGGTCAAGGATTCTGGTGTTAGGGTGGGGCTTTATAGATTATATAGGGAAAATGAATCATTTCTCTGAAAATATTCTTCTCTGCTCCTAGGTTTTAAATAAACTAAGTAAATAGTTATGATGAGCAAGAGTGCCTCTTCCAAAATTGTGAATTTTATGAACCCAGGGTCAAGGGTTCTGGTGTTAGGGCGGGGCTCTATAGATTATATAGTGAAAATGAATCATTTCTTTGAAAATATTCTTCTCTGCTCCTAGGTTTTAAATAAACTAAGTAAATAGTTATGATGAGCAAGAGTGTCTCTTCCAAAATTGTGAATTTTATGGACCCAGGGTCAAGGGTTCTGGTATTAGGGCGGGCCCTATTTATTATATATTATAGTGAAAATGCATTATTTCTTTGAAAATCTTCTTATCTTTTTCTCCAGCAACCAATACATTCTGAAGTTCAAGAGAAAAAAAAACACAATTGCGCTTACAGGACAAAAATTTACTGTATCTGAGATTAATTCAGCGTACAGCGAAAATTATGTTGTTATAATTTATATGAGTTTCATTACGTATAATAATCTTTTGATACCGATTTTGGCAAGAGCTTGAGAAAATACCAATAATTCTTATAAATAATCTGGCAATTTTTTTATGTATTCAGTAATTATAACCATGAGTGCTTATTAAACGAATAAATATTTAGCGGTCTACCTTAAAAGAGCTAAAATAAGCCGAAGTTAGCACTCCGCTATTCAGTATGAAGAAAGCAATAGCAATCCTTCAAATTTGCAGTGGATGTATTGAAAATACAGACATTCAAATCCTTTTTATTTATAGCATTTGTGGATGAATTCTCTACCAAAGAAAATGTCAAGGTGAAGGTATACTGTGCCAGCATAATGTCATTAGATGTGGATTGTATAGTAAATGCTGCCAATGAAAATCTATCACATGGGGCTGGTGTTTCTGCTGCCATATCAAATGCAGCAGGCTATACTTTGGATCAGGAAGGCAATGAATACATCAGGAGAAATGGACCCTTAAAAGTTGGAACCTGCTGCTCTACAACTGCGGGTAATCTAACTCGATACAGTTGTGTCATCCACACTGTAGGACCCCGCTGGAGTGACTTCAGAGACAAGAATGAGTGTAGACAAATTTTAAGGAAGTCTATTTATGTCTGTCTTTTGGAGGCATCAGATCAAGGCTTGTCATCAATTGGAATACCATCAATAA